>JAPYYV010011501.1:0-10750 GCA_030522625.1 Copidosoma aretas | reverse complement strand
CGTATATAGTTATACTAAACGCACGTGGCGGCCATGACAGGGCTGTTTGGGTGTGCTGCCACCTTAGCGGTAGAGCTTGCACATGAATCATCCTCATAGAAAAAATTATGCTCAGTATACTTCTGCGCATCCAAATAGTAGGGCGACAATGGCCTTCTTTGCTCCCTGATATGCGGGAGTACACGCGAACTTTCGGCGTGGGGATGGTAAAAATATATATCTTTATTAGAACATTACTGTTGTAAAAACAATAAAAGCAATTTTATGCTGTCAAAGACTGCATACTAACATAAGATAGCATAAAATTCCATCATTCTTGAAAAAAAAAGACCAAAGCATTTACTTACATACTTACAGACATACAGTTAACACATGTACATTAACAGATATGCAGAAATCACGTAAGCGTAATAATAACTATGAGGAAATGACAGAGCGTATTAATTTCTTAATTCTAAAATCAATATTATACCTCTGATGTATAAAGCCTTCCAGTATAGAGTTCAGTGTGCTCACAAGATGTTGCGGTAGAGTATTAGCAGAATGTAAACAGTGGCTTTGCACAGTTAACTACGTACAGGTCTGGTGTGTAATTCACGAAATCGCGAAGAAATGGTCTGTTCGAATATAACTCATGAACCAAGAGCAGGGATGATAACCCACCCAACAGAGGTGTACTTATATCCCTATAGGCATAATACCTGGCATGAACAAGTACGCCTGGCGAAAAAGCTATACTTACTACTTACTTTTACTAACAAGACGACTTACTGTCACTTACTTTGTCATCATAAAGTGATTATTTCTCCTTCAAGGGCCGCAACAAAACGAATTATGTCTCGCCTTTAGTTTCATTCATTTATTGATAATAATACACAGTATAATTTGTAAGCGATACTGTTATGCATTACACATATGGTATCAATCAGATGAATACCATAATACACGTAGACAAAACTTATTGTATCGTAAGCTGATACCCGGTGCCCGATTTCAGGTGGATTCCACGTTGAATTAAGATAATTTTTTTTTATTACGCTAGAAAATTTCTTTTCATTA
Organism: Copidosoma aretas; assembly: GCA_030522625.1. NCBI lineage: Eukaryota > Metazoa > Arthropoda > Insecta > Hymenoptera > Encyrtidae > Copidosoma > Copidosoma aretas. The sequence continues at coordinate 9,691 of JAPYYV010011501.1, read as the reverse complement.
ATTATTTGTAGAAAAATAATAATGTGAGTTATAGAATAATGAATCTTTCACAAGAAATCAACGTAGGAATATTCATATAAATTGGACGTATAACGGTAGATGTATATGTATAATGACGTTTTATTCTTCATAAATTGTAACTACTCTCTTTCTATGCAACGTGAGCAGTCTTACATAAATATATTGCAAATAAGTCCACAATAGATCTTCTGTACATTAACAATAATGTATGAAAATTATTGTTTCTGTTGATTTTTTATTACCGCACACATATATTTACCTGTAACTGCTACAAGCCTATCCATATTATACTTCTAGTCTGCCATATTAGATCCACCATCTTAAATTTTCAGATTTTAATCGTAAATTCGTAATAAATTAGCGTCCTCAAAAACCTCCAAGTCAAATTTTCTATCAAGATTAGGGCATTTATGTATTTTGGTCCGCCATATTGGACTCGCCATCTTGATTATACAGATTATTATGTATAATTTGTCATGAAGAATCTAAAAATATACTCTAAAATATATTTGTTTCTTATTCCATTGGGAAACGTTGACTTATTCATTTAAAACGGTGTTTTATTAAGCAGGTATAGATATTTTTTGACATTTGAGGTTAGGTACAGTCAACGGTAAGACGAAAATTAATAATCGGCCTTGACAGATGTCTTTAAAATCTTGATACCTTAAAAATAAAAATAAAAATATCTAAATAGGTTGAAAGTTCTGGTCTCTCGAATCTTTTGAACCAAAAAAGTGCTTTCTGCCCCCATGTGGCGCTGGTCATAGCAACTCTATAAAAAATTTGCAATTTTGTAAGTTACTGATTTTATTTAGACAGTATACAGCAAGCACATCGATATGCAAGCGAAAGGTCCATATAAAGTAGGTATTAATGTATACAAGCAAATTTTATTTTTTTGCTAACTTTATCCCATTAGCAACAAGTGTTAATTAACTTTAAACATCCATAACTTTAGTTGTAATACTGCAATTTTAGCTCACCAAGTCTTAAAATCTTTGCTTTATAGACCTATACTTGTGTGCTAAATTTAGTTAAAATTTATTAAAAAATAACACAGTTACTCTATTTTACAACTAAAGCTTTTAAAAAAATAAAATAAAAAAGGTGTTAAAAAAGTTAAAAAAATTTTTTTTTTTGATTGCTCCGTTTAATTAGAGTCTCAAACTACACGTCAAAAAATTAGGATCAATGTCAGGTTAAATTTGTAGCACTGGCTAAAAGTTTAGTTTTTTATAAATCCTTACTTACAAATTGCATTGTGCAAAAACTACAATACCAATTGCAATGAAAGTTTGAGTGGATTTTCTGCATACCTAATTCTATAATATTTCAGATTTTTTATGCTGAGAAATGATTTTTACTTTGTTTTTTAGTACGTTGATGTCAAAGTATGTTTTTATATAGTATTTGTTGTTTTGTACAAAAAAAATTGAAAATTTTTGGATGAAAAATACATTATATTGTCGGGAATTTGACAAGGGAGACAGAAGGTTATGCAACATTTTCCTTTAGGAAGCTTCGTTTTTAAGTTATACACGAAAATATGCCCGAATCCTTACTTGCAAATTGCATTGTGCAAAAACTACAATACCGATTGCAACGAAAGTTTAAGTGGATTTTCTGCATATCTAATTCTATAATATTTCAGATTTTTTATGCTGAGAAATGATTTTTACTTTGTTTTTTAATACGTTAATGTCAAAGTATGTTTTTATATAGTATTTGTTGATTTGTACAAAAAAAATTGAAAATTTTTGGATGAAAAAGACATTATATTGTCGGGAATTTGACAAGATAGACAGAAGTTTATGCAACATTTTCCTTTAGGAGGCTTCGTTTTTGAGTTATACACGAAAATATGCCCGGAAACTGTAAGTTTTCGTTAATTTGTTCAGTTATCGGATCGCCACTAAAATTGCTCTCAGAAAATTACCACCTAATTATTGTTAGGTACTTTGTTCTAGACAACCTACCATAAAAATCGTGGTTGTCCCTTGTCACAACCAAAATTTGAGGGTCTGGGGTCTCCACCGCTTGGGCTATATGACATAAGTGTCCTACGATCGCTCTCAGCCATCGCGCCGCGATTTGTCTCGTGTTTTGTTTACTTGTTTCGAAATCTAGAGTACCGACTTCGAATTTCTGTCGGACCGAAATCTCTCGGGCTATTAAGCGCTTGCTGCGCTCACTGCGGTCGTACGCCACACCCCGACCGCGTGCGCATTTGGCAACTTACTGCACTTGTATCACAATACCCTATTAATCACTGTTGCATGTGTTCTATTGTAAATTGATCATTATTTTAGTGTACACCTTAAACATAATTTTTAATAATAAAAGCGTAATTTTTGCAAAAATCAAAATTACGATAAATTAATTTTTCTATAAATTAGTTTTTTTATAATTTGAATATTTTTTTCGTTTATCTACTACAAAATAATGTATCGATAATATACTGGAGCCGTTATTTGAAATTTGTAAATATTCTTCTACACTAGATAAAATTTGTAAAAAAGTCCTTTCTATTTTTATCCACCATTTGTACTGAATATTATCAAAAAAATTTTCATAAAAATTTTCTTTTAACTGATTAACAATATTATTTAGGCCAGGACACTTGTCACATGATCCCAAAATACAATTAGTCAAGTGTACATCATACGATCCAAACAATCGTTGTAATTTTTTACTAGTCGTTGTGAACCAGCTTTTACATTTTCATGTATCGGACAGACGCAAACTGAATGACTACCACTAGGTCCTGCCAACACACACTATTTTGGTCGTAAACTAGAAAATTCTGAAAAACTACATTTTATTGTTTAATAATTAATTTTAAAAAGTTTATATCATTCTTTCAGATTATTTTATTGTAAGCGTTTTTGCATGTTTTTTTTTCCGTCGACTTTGACACAGACATAATATTTTGCTTCTTTATAGATAAAGCTTTGTATCGGTAAAAAAAAAAATTTTCTAGAAATACGTTAGAAATATTTCATGTAGTGTCTAAAATGAGAAAATACCATTTTTAGAAAAAGTCTCTCTCTGTATGTGTGTGTGTGTGTGTGTGTGTGTGTGTGTGTGTGTGTGTGTGTGTGTGTGTGTGTGTGTGTGTGTGTGTAATCAGTCATATCTCAGAAATCCAACGGTCGATTTAAATGATTTAGGGCTTAAAATTTCTGTTTTAACCTCCTTATGGCAGCTCGGAAAAAAAATTTAAGTTTTATACCTTATTAAGGTTTTTATAACGACTTTGATGGTCGAAAAACAGGTTTTTCACTTTGTTAAGGGTTAAAAAAATTAAATTCGAATTTTTAAATGGTAACATCTGATAGAGCTTTCGAATAGCTTTATTTTCCATTTTGAATTATTTAGATAACATATTTTGCGTAGTTTTTATTAAAGAAATACTGAGATTTTCGTGGGAAATCACTCATATCTTAGAAACCTTCCGAGTGATTTTGACCAGTAACTTTGTAAAAAAAATCGATACTTTGATATTGATACTTTTTAAAGTATCGATTGTTGACACCGATACTTTTTTCGAGTATCGCAGATCCCTATATGTGAATATTAATATCTTTGATCTCGTAGTCCAAAAGTTTTTTACAAATATGAGTGGAAAAAGTATTGAATTGAGAAATAGTTGTTTTACTGTGAAAGGTGATGTCATCTTCTGATCCCAGACTCGAAATATCAGTAGATTCAAAATTATAAAGAGAACTATGATAAAATATCAGCACTATTGAAACCTTACAATATTTCCACTTACCCAAATATTAACAATAAATTAAATAACATAATATTGTTGGGCAAGGATACTACTGACAAGCGGGATCAAACTAACGTCGTCTAAAAATTTAAATGTAAACATTCGGGTTGTCCAGCGTCATACACGGGTGAAACGAAGAGGGCTTTATTATATATATTCGCACAAAAGAGCACACAAATAATATAAATACCGAATCTGTAGTCTATTCCCACCAAATTTACCATAATCATGAATTTGACTGGGACAATATAAAAATCTTAGACAGAGCACCGAATGGCAAGAAAAGACTCATCTCGGAGATGATACACATAAAACATGATCGACATAGCATTAACAAGAAACAAGATATATTATCACTCAATAGTAAATATTTCCCACTATTAAGATAGTTTAAACACCTATAGCCCGGTTCATTCACCTGCGTTCTATTTTGATTCCCACTTTTCGTTGCCAACAGTATTGTTTCTGCTGGTTCATCATCAGTATATTGTTGTTTATCGACGTGTGAGCACCTTGTTCTCATAATGACTAAATATACATGTACTTGCGTTTCAACCGTATATATTTATTAGCATTATTATTAATGTACTAAACTTTCGTCCATACAGGTAAAACTCAACCAACTGTTTTTCTTTTCTGTGTTTTAATAGTGTACTGTGATACAAGTGCGGCAAGTTGCCAAATGCGTACGCGGCCGGTGTGTGTCACACGAGCGCAGCGAGTGAGCCATTCCGGCCAAGTGGGCATTTGGTACGCCGCACGTGTGCCACAGACTATTTTATAGTACAAGTGTATGGAATAATGCCGACCATGCGGGGGTGGAGGTGGGTGGTGCGAAGGGGTAAGTGGGGCGGTGGTAAAAGGGGGGGGGGGGGCTGCGCCCTCCTGAGCCAAAAAAACATTAGAAAAAAGAATCATATGAACATTTAACAAAATTCATTCTGATCATTTGCACTATCAATCATCATCATCATCATTATTAGTTATCATAATCACTATCATCATGATTAACGTAAGGTCCGGGAAAAATAATAATTAACGCACCCTAACCGCTACGAACTCGATGCGAGACAGGTCGCCATCTCCGAGTGCACCTAAGGCTCTCAGATTTTCGGGACTTTAGCATGTAATTATGTATTGCGCATGCGTTTAAGTTCCGACAATCTGGGAGCACTGAGTGCTAGTACAGCCAAGTACAGAATTACCCTACTTTGCCGCACGCCAGCTGACTTTATCGCACTCCGTGCACATTTCTCCACTTTACCGACATGGAATGCGGGCGCATTAAGGCATATTTCATGCACGTGTACTATAAAAATGTGAAGTGCATATCGTATTGTTTTTAGCCTGATGAGGCTCGCACAACGGCCAGACAAACGTCGCAAATATACATCGCTTAAGAAAATTGAATACTGAGTGTATTTATTGTCAAACTTGCCCCTAACTGATCGCCAATTCCTGTCTGGATTTAAGTGCACTTTTCATTAAATATTATTTTTTTGTACAAATTTTTTAATATTTGATTAAACTATTATCATCGCTAATACTTACTTGTTAAGTATACGTCTTAAATATTGGACTGATACGTGCTCTAAAGCAGAAATACAGCAATTTAAGATTAAAAAAACATTAATTTCGAGAGAATAAATTTTCGGTTTTTTTACTTTTATCTTGGAAACAATACATTTAACGAAAAAATTGAAAATGTAGCCAAATAAACTAAGGTCCGAAGTTCGGAAATTTCTCACAGGCTAAATTTTCTATTTATTATGTTTTCAAGTACGCTGATTAAGATGGAAATATTTAAAAAATTCTGTGTTTTGCAGTTCTTTGCAAAAATGACGTTGTTTGCTAAGTTTTGCGAAAAACGCCTATAACTCGAAAACGGTAATGCGAAGCAAAAAACCATTTGTACCAATCTAAAGAGCGCAAAAAAATAAGTAAGATAGCACTTTTACTTTTATTGTGACTAGAGCAAAATTTTGCAGCAAACGGCCGAGAATATGTTATTGACACCATAAAGGAGATTTAAGGTGTGTGTATCGTTACGAGGAGTCGATACTTAGCTGCTCTTCCCACTATATATATACTAGTTTAAATAAGCGTGCTTTACGCGCATTTGTGATCGCCGTATTCGCTAAAAATGCGACATTCGATACAATATTCGAGATTTCGCGAGACTTTTATCTTCTCAAAAGCAAACGATAAAAACTCACGCTTTCCATTAATACAAGGGATATAAAGATAATATAAGGGTCACCTCTAGCTTGGCTAACTATATATACGACCGACTCGTGAAACATTTACATCTCAATATGATTTTATTTGATTATGATTACATGCTTTAATCATATCAACAATGTTTCGCAATTTTATTACTTACTTGTTGCATTTACACTACAAAACAAGCTTATGTTGACGTCTTGCACACGATACTGTTAGTTGGTAACTTCTTTTGATGTGAATGCAGTATTATAAGAAAGAGCGTTTCAAATGAAACCATTGATAGGTTAGTTATGTTAGTAAAACGAATGAATGCGCTTTTTCTATTAGACAGAGAGCCCACTGCAAAAGTAGCGGCCTATCGACTAATGAAAGGAGCATTTAGTGAACGATAATAAGTAAATAATGACTAATTGAATGGTGCATGCGTGCAGAATGAAAAGTTGAGCAGAGAAAAGTTATGAACAAAAACTTGGGAACGGGGCACGTTCGAATGCTTTTTTTATCCTAAGTAAGCGCCAGTAAATACAAAATGTTAGAACCTGAGCAGAGAAGAACAATCTCGATATAAACATAGAAAATTTTGTGTCAGACCATGTCCGGCCGTGCTAAATTTCAAACACTTGCCGCAACAGACTAATAATCTTGCACTTTTTCATTACCTTCTGCACTGCAATATTGTCACTTTTATCATATCTGCATTATTAATTATGCGTTTCTTTGTTATTTTTCTTATCGCCATGAAAGCAATATCTTACCTACTCTGCGTAAAGATCAAAAAAGCACCAATCAAGTTAATACGATGAAGTATTAGAAGCTAACAATTATTACTATAATGTTGATTATGATTATTATGAATGAGAAAAACATTTTATAATTGTATTTTGCATCTGATTCTCTGAGAATAACGAATAGATTTTTTTAAACTTAAGAATTAATTATTTTTACAACAGAAATAAAATTCCCTTTTCATTTCACATACATACAAAAAATTGACAGAATTGCAGCAATGATTTTCATTGCTGTTATCATTCTCATTAATTTTTTTTATTGCAATAAGGTGAAATGCCCTATACTTGGACACTGGCAGAGACCTTACTTCATTTTTTCACTAAAAGAAGTAAATGGATGTTTTCGATGAATTATTTGTTGCGTACACAAGCTCAAACGTTAATCTTTTAATAAAAAAAATTATTACTGAAACAAGACACTGAAATTTGTATAAAAAGTATTTTGCTATGTCAGCTCAAAAACCTTTAAGTAGGACATAGGTCATCCTGTATATGTCCCACTACAGGCAAAAATTGACAAGTTATGCCAATACTGGGACATGCTTTTAAATTATACAGTATTCTTGTGGCATGGAGGTTATTTATGCGATTACGAAATAGAACCTTAATTTCTAACTGAACTGCAGTATCATCATGTTTTTAGTAGCCGTAAATTCACTGTCTTTTGGTGAATAATTATGAATTTAAAACAATGTATACTCTTAAACGTGATATTCTCACGAGTAAACTGATATATTTAATATTTTCTAAGTATCCCACTCTAAGTTTATGGGATTTTTTGAATTGCCTAAGGTGGGCCACCGCAAAAACTGTTCTCAGCGAGAACCAGTAGAACAGAGACATTTTTTTTGTTAGTTACTGAAAGAATATCAACAAAAATTTTATTCTTTTCGATGATAATCTATCAAGTTTTAACAAATAAATTTTTTTAGCAAATATTTCTCTTCAACAATTAATAATTATTTGATTGCTGTAGCTGCCCCACTATAAGGAATAATTTGGAAAGTGTCCCAGTATGGGGATGGAGACCTAGCAAGCTGAGTTCAGGTGGCGCCAGAGTAGAGAAAACTCCGATTGGCTGAGTCTTGTTTCAACTCTGGCGCCATCTGAGCTTAGCTTGCTGGGTCGCCATCCCCATAGGGAATTTTACCTTAGTCGTTGTTATGATTCATGTTATTATTATTATTATTTTGATCGAATTTTTCACGATTCCTACTACACGCAGTATTAACATTATTGGTGCTTTTTTGATGCATTCTATCTTTGTACGGAGTAGGTAAGATATTTTTATGGTGATAAGAAAAAACAACAAATAAACATATAATTGATCATGCAGGAATGATAAAAGTGACAATATTACAGTGCAGAAGGTAATAAAAAAGTGCAAGATTATTTGTCTGTTGCAGCAAGCGATTAAATTTTGACGGGTCATCTTCTCTCCGCCAACGTGGTCAGACCATATACTGATATTAGAATAGATACTGTTTTCGGAAATGATGATTCGGTCAATTCAAATGTTGTTACCTATCCCCATCCACCCTTACTTAACTAACCCAGCGTGTGTTTACCGCTAGGGTTGCCAGGTGTCCGGTTTTCGACCAGACAGCTCGGTTTTCGTGATGTTTGTCAAGTCTAAAAAAATACGATGAATCCGGTTTTTATAACAATGCCACCCGGTAACCTTCTAACCGTTAAGCGCTTTCGTATAATCCTGTACAAAAAATTGGAAAGATTGCCTACCATGGATGAAATAATTTAGTAATGGTCGATATCTCCATAGAAGCAACAAACTTCCTGTTAATATGTACGGAGAACAGGTTGCACTTCAAGTGTCTTCCCTTTACTTGAAGGCAACCCTCTTGATATGCGGTGCAAATTTTTCAGCAACATAGCAGCGCTCAACTTATTAAAAACCGTGCAGTATGCGTACTAAATAAAAATGTAACATTTATATTCTTTGAGAGCTATCATTCTAAATTTTTCAAGCTTTAAGTCTGTTTCTGTATAGGTTTTTGGAATTATTGGTAACTCATTGCCTAAAAAAAAATAAAAGAGAGGACATAATATTTCTGACTTCTGACTCCTTACTTTGTTCAGTTTATTTTTTCAATTCATCCGGCAGCCCAATACTGTTACAGGGTATCGTACGGGGAGGAATTGACGAAACGGAAGTTCGATTCAGACCGGTTCGGTGTTATCTGGATACCCTCGGCCTCGCCCTCGGCGATACGCTCGTACTAGAATAGGCCTCGGAATTCGTCCGCTGAGACTCTGGTCGACTGATATTTTTTTGTACACCCGATTCCGTCAGCTATGAGCCGAATGGGATTAGCTAAAAACTATCGGGACAAACAATACGACACACAAGAATAAATAGACGAGCATATCTGTATAGTAGTTTAAGACTCTATTTATACAGATATTTAATTTACAACCAGCTGACATTGTGCCCTCGTTGGGTACTGACGTGTTTGATTTTTTCAAACAAAATTAATATTTGTAAGTAGTCTTTTTGTTGTCATTTTTTTGTTGTTTCATTACTTTTGTATTATTCTTGCGATTTAATTGGATTCATTTTGTATTCGATAACATCAGTAAGTACCTCGTGTGTATAATTTTTATTAGGACTTGATAAGGTTCCTGCCCAAAGAAAAGAGAAACGTCGTCAAAGGGATCAAATAAAGAATTTTTAACAGCAATAGCCATTGGTTCTATTTATATGACTGTGAAGTTCGCAACGTTGCATGCAACGAAAATTAAAAAAAAAATTTTTGTTTCAATTTCAATTATAAGTACTGTAAAAGCTTCGAACACGTCTTAATAACAATCCTAGAGAGTTTCAGAGCGCTATTAACAACCGTTTAGGAGATATAAACAA
>JAPYYV010011500.1:0-10751 GCA_030522625.1 Copidosoma aretas | reverse complement strand
TGTATTACTATGTTCTTTTCGTTAGGAAGCAGTTTAATAAGTGTTTATCAATAATTAAAAATAAAAATTACAGAACCAATTGTAATTTAATCAGCTATTTAAAAAACAGAGTTGATTTTTCAAATTTTACAAAGAATCATTTTTGTAGAAAATTTAATTTCCTACAAAACCATACCAAAGGTTTTTTTATATTTGGTATACTAAATTGACTATAACCAAAAGAAAAGTGAGAAAAAATTTTTTTTGGCGAAAATTCTTATTTTTGCGAGTGCTAACTGAAAAATAAAGATGAAGGGCTCAAATTTTGACAAAATTTTTTTTTTGCAACTCTCAACGAAATTTTGACAACGGACCAAAAAAAAAAATTTTCTATATATTTGGCACAGTCTAATGCTTATATTTCAGTATGAATTGTTTTTTTTTTTATTATTATTTTATATACATATTAGGTGATGGACATTATGAAATGTATGAAATTGAATTTTAATCGTTTGCCACTTATGTCTGCTGCTAAAAGAAAATCACGCATTTAACTTAAGCTATACACTAACATTATTACCTTATATTATAAATTTTGTCTGTCTCATTAGATTTCATCAAAAATACATTTAACCTAAAAATTTAATCTAAACTATAACCATCTCTCCGGACAATCACATTACACTGTGATATACATCAAGAAGAGTAACAGTTATTGATATATATTACATGATTTATTTTGGCCGTTACAGTCCTACAGCATCTACATAAATTCAAACAAAAATGTAGAAAAAACCTTGTTAGGTTCGATATGTAAGCACTTAAACCCAAAAACAAAGGACGACTTTTAATTATAACGAAATATCAATTGTCTGTTTTATCGTTTGTATATGGGTGCTTGGTATGCATTTATATAATAAAAAATACTAATCTCTAACGATCGGAACATCGATACACATATTTTTGGTGGTTAACGCAAAAACACAAAAATTTCCATCAGCATAACAAAAACGCTGATAATCATTGTATTACCGTAATTTTCTACAATAGCCAGATAAACGAGACCTTTAAAATATTTCTGAAAGCATCGAAAGCCCATTGTCTGATAATATCTTGTAACTGTTATCTACAAAAAGAATTATTACAATGGCATCTAGTAAACTTACAAAAATCAGTTAATTGTGAATTCCGAAGAATTGTATGTATCCTCTTAAGGCTTGTGCACGTTGTTTGCATCGGCCACAATTATTTTCAAACACTAGACGTAAATTTTCATGTTGTAATGACACTAAACATAAGATTGTGCGAGAAGCATTCATCCGTTATTCTATTCGGCCTCTATATTATTGCTGTAAAATTATGTTATGCTGCATAGACTCCAGAGAAAGCAGCATGAGCACATCGTGTGTGCCATCTAGGAAAAGTCCAAACTACCACGGGTAATAGATACAATTGTGTATTTATAACATTTTATAAATTGACGGCTAAAACAGACAAAATTTGTGTAAAGTTTGTATATCGACCAGTAATTTTTTCGTTTTCGCGGTTTTCTGTACTTTTTCCTGTGGAAAGTGCCGATAATACTTACTTTTGACCTACCTATTGCCTGTTTAAAAAATAATGTATTTTCAAATTATTCGAATTCACGTTTCGACAAAAGCGTTAACAATAATTTCAACATATATGTAACAATCATATAAGCATGCTTAAAATTTTTACAAATGTTTTCACCTAGTTTTTATGCAGATGCAGCTGAAATAGCTGAAATTGACATTAAGTAGTAAGGTCTACCAATACTTATTGTAGTAATTTCTCAACCCCAATATTGAAAAGTTCCTGTTGAAGATGTAGCAAATTGTCGAAGAATTCAAGGGTATGTTGTTGAGAAGTCGATATGAAACAAAGCCTGTATATTACTGTAATTCTTAATTGACTTACCCTACTATGTTTCCTTCAAAACAGTATAGTACTCTCAGTATTGAAGAGTAACAAACTGCCAACTATCAGATCACATAAACAGTAGCATTCAAAATATTAGCAAAATATTATTTGTCCTATTTGATTGTACTCGACGTAACCTACCTTGAGTTATCAATGTCGAAATCTTTGTAGAAAAAAAATTTTTACATTTTATTTAATTTTTGAACAATAATCTTGCTGTCCCCAAGGACACTTGGTTAAAATTTTTAGGATAAAGTTATATTGTTAGTTTTGTAATAATTTATTTAAATATTTGTGACTTGCTGTCCCCCGGGTAACTGAGTTAAATAGCTTGTGACTTAGGTTATCTTGATATTTTTACAATTATTTATTTACTTATAATATTATTAACTCGCTGTCCTCTGGGTATTTGGTTTGAAAAGTTTAGATATGAGGTTATGTTCTTATTTTGTCAATAATTTATGTCATTAAAATATTCTTTACTCGCTGACCCCCATTGAACTGGCTTAAATAGCTTGGGATTTAGGTTATTTTGTTATTTTTATAATTTATTTTATTTTTTTATTCATAACTCGCTGTCCTCAGAGTAACTGGGTTTAATAACTTGGGACTTAGGTTATCTTGTTATTTTTGGAATAATTTATTTAATTACTATATTTGTAACTCGCTGTTCCCCTGGTCACTGCGTTAAAAAGCTTGAGACTTAGGTTATATTGTTATTTAATCAATAATTAATTTGATTGCGATGTTATTAACTTGCTACCCCCCATTTAACTGGGTTAAATAGCTTGGGATTCAGGGTATCCTGTTAATTTTGTAATTATTTATATGATTATTATATATTTAACTCGCTGTCGCCCATTTAACTGGGTAAAATAGCTTGTGACTTAGGTTATCTTGGTATTTTCATAATTATTTATTTACTTATAATATTATTAACTCGCTTTTCCCCGGGTCACTGGGTTAAAAAGCTTGGGGATGAGGTTATGTTGTTATTTTGTGAAAAATTAATGTCATTAAAAATTTTATACTCACTGACCCTCATTCAACGGGGTTGAATAGCTTGGGATTTAGGTTATCTTGTTATTTTTGTAATAATTTATTTTATTAATATATTTGTAACTCGCTGTCCCCCGGCTAACTGGGTTAAAAAGCTTGAGATTTAGATCACTGGGTTTTTGCGAGATTTTCCATGCAGCCGATTTTTTACGTTTGGGCTCGATGTCCGTTAAGGCTTAACGTCTGTTTGGGCTTATCCTCCGTTTTGGGCTGAATGTCCGGTTGGGCTCATTACCTTTTGGGGCTTATTGCCTTATGGAGATTACATTTTCTTTAAAGAGGCCTTTTTTATGTTTAACAAATGTTTAACAAAAATTTCACAAATGTTAACAAGGTTATGCCACATACCAATGAAAACAAGGTTAGCTCAACTTAGCCTATCTACGTTTTCATCACAATGATGACAAAACTATTCTTAACTGTACTAAGCCATTACCTTAAAGCCACTGATGCAGACTTAATTTAGTCTGCTATAGCTACAACTATGTTGATAAGGTTATTTTATATTGCAAAGAGAACAACGTTAGCTATATTGCGTAGTTTTTTCTTTTCGATTTGATAATAACATAGCCATTGTTATCTTTTCCGTTTAGCTTTTTTAAAGGCATGGCAAAGAACTTAAATAAATGTATACTGATACCGGGAAAGTATTACAAAAGTTATGCAATTAATTAAGTCACATCTGCGATTATGGATATTGTACTAGCCACTTTCCCCTGAAAGTGTAAATAATATAATTTCCATCAAACAGAATTTATAATAATAAACAATATTTTACAATGAAATTTCATGCTTACGTAATGTACAGTATGTTATTTAAAAAGAGTACTTTGACCTTTGGTTTTTTAATCTGATCCACTTTTTACTTACTCACCTTGTAATGCTAGTGAATTATCTAGTCACCGGAAACCAATTTTTATATTTCTTATATTCAATTGAGAACATGGTAAATTAAGCAACGTTTTGACAAATGTTATTCATACATCATTTATACGAATCAAAAAAAATTGCAATAAGTTAAATAAATTATTTTTCGATTTTATCACGCATCTATTTTATTTTTTGTCATGAGAAAAATCTTTCCATCAATAGAACTGCAGTTCGTGTTTAGAGGGTGGATATCATTTGATACAGAGTGTGTTTTCCTGAACCTCTATTGGCTACCAGCACAGAGCTCCAATGCCGTACTAACTTACACTTGTTTTTACTTTGCAATAACAGTACGGATCTGCCTACGTTATTACATAAAAATATAACTGTCCAAAGCCATATTCATAGAGAGTACCATTTCAAACCGATTCATACATATTTTTACTTTGTTTAAGTTGGGATTACGTTTTCCTTAAAAAATCTTTACTACACTATCTGTTCTGTAATCGCTATGTCATAAAATACTGAGGTATGAGATTTTCAATAATATTAAATACAGATTTTATACAAAAAAAATATTTCTAAAAACTCGTTAAAGTGTATTAATGTGTATGCCAAAAATAATTTCAACTTATCATTATTATTATACACAAATAAATCAATACTTGCAACTGTTTCTGATAATATATCAATATTCGAGGTAAGTATTTAAACTTTTTTTCTTAATAATATTTTAATAGTGACTGTCATATGTAAATGATTATAGCTACCTTTTGATTGCCGAACAAAATCAAGTACTATTTATAAACCAAATTTGAAGTGATAACGAAAAACTTACGATTTTACAGAGTTCGTAATAAAACTTATTACAACAATTAAAAGATTTATTATTAACAAAATCAAAGTACAAAGGGGCTGTTTCACAATGGAAATATTTTTCCTTGAAACTAAATCATGCATGAGATAGCGAAGCGAACTACACGATGTGAACAAAGAAGAAGATTCACGACGAGGTTTCATGATGGCAGCACAACTCTTTGATTGATGTAATGATAAAATTCGATGTTCTACCACTATATTTCTGCTCAGATATTCATTTGATTATTTACACAAACAATAATTGTGTTAAACGGGGATGGTTATAGCAATTGATGTACACGAATGTTGCATTTTACTGGCAAGATTAATAATTAAGAAATAAAACGTATTTAAGGTAGTTGGTCCAAAAATCGACCTACAACCGATTGTTCGCAAACTTCGGATATCACCTCATAATATTGCTATACATTGATGGTTAAAATTTTGAATAAATCGCCCGCAATGTTTTCAAGATACAAAGCTTCAAAGTTAGACTCTTTAACGTTATTAGTATATGCTTGCTCCGTGAAAAACAGTCGTTAACATTAATTTTTTAAAAATTGCTCAACAGATTTTGTCAAAAAACTAGTATGTTACTTCAGATCCTTTCGTTATGACGCATTCAAATATTAGATAATTTACCCGTACCGTTATTGAGATATTCTAATTTTTGTGTAATTTTCAATGCTTTCAATATATCTATATTGTACTATAACTTTAATAAATTTTTTTGCTTTTATCTGAATTTTATAGTATTTTTCGAGATTTCTGTGATTTACGAGTTTCTTAGGCTGTTTTGGTATGAATCCATGCCATAAATCAATTACTTATACGACAAATCATTTAATCAACATTAATTTGAACAAATTTACATATATATATATCTGCACCGCAACTACCTTAAAAATTCAAAGCAGCATGGAGAAAGTTAATGTTTTCTCATTGATAAGGAGTATTTGATCTTAGAACTTCTTACACTATTCATGAAATAGCTGGATATTCAATCAAATGCCAGGGTTGATGCAAATTTTAACATTTACATTAGAATGTAAAGCCCAAACTCGACGAGCTTTGCCACCTATATATTTAATAAATTTATAAATAACGGTACTAAATTACAACGACCTCAGTACAACGACCTAAAATTTCAAATGAAATGATATTAATTTAAATCTTAGGGATATACTTCCGAATACCGTCTCTTTAGTGGGATTTAGTTTTTTGATTCATTATAATCAGTACCTCGGAAAAATTATGATATTTAATTTTCAGCGCGATCGGTGGCTGACGGTATTTTGACGTCATTATGAAGTTTTTGATGACTTTACGGTTATTTGCAGTTATCGAGACCATCCTATTCGTGATCAGCCCCTCGAAAAACGTAGGTACACTAATTTTCAGTCGATTGATGGCAGACGGTATTCAGAAATGCAGCCATTATCACAAACTGGTACTATATAAACGAATATCTTCCAATATAACTCTCAATTCTCAAGTAATCATCCAACGGTTTTGAAGAAAAATATTGTCTACGATTTTGTTGACGGCGCTGTAAATTTATCAAACAAACGATCCCAGAAAGTCGACAATAAACGGTTGAGAAACTTTTAAAAGAAAAGTTAGACCCAACTGATTTAACGGATAATGGTATGAAGAATGGACTTTATAAAATGAACATGAACAAAAATAACGACGTGAAACACGAAACAAGATAAAAGTGTTTTATATTATTATTCAATAACTTTTAAAACCGCACAGTAAAATTTTTTTCATACATTTACAACATTTATTGCTGGACAAATTTGGGACCTATATTAAATGTAGTATATTCATAAACAATATTTAATCTCACTACGTGTCTCAGTTAAATTATAAATTTGCTTGTAATACTGAAATACGACAAGTAGAAAACAATTCATTACAAATAAAATAGTAATATTAACATAGTATTTGTGAATTCACGATACCGCTAGTAATTTTTACGTATGGATAACGAATACTGCGAGTACCTATTTATTTAAGTAAGGAGGCTCACACCTGACATATAGCTCATACTGTGAATACGTTACTATAAATATTTATTAGAAGTTATAAAAAGTTTAACTTAAACTGACAATAATACAGCTAAGTTTAAAAATCGTGCAATTTTTGTCATAAAATTTTGTTGTCAAATTTTTCAGATACCGAGGATTGAAAAAAAATTTTACAATTTAACTTAATCTCTTCCATTTTACATGTTATTTTTAGATTTTTGGGCTTATTCTCTTCTTTGAACAAATTCATTAGGAGTCACCGACATAAAATTTGCAAAAACTTTAATAGGTCTTGCAAAAATTCAATTGTTCGCGTATTATTCGTATTTCTATATAAACAATTGAATTTTCTGGAAAACCTATTGAAGTGATAGCAAATTTTATGTTAGTGACTCCTAATGAATTTGTTTAAAGAAGAAAATAAGCCTTAAAACATAAAAATAACATGTAAAATGGAAGAGATTAAGTGAATTTGTTGAATTTTTTTATTCTTCGGTATTTAAAAAATTTGACAACAAAAGTTTATGATGAAAATCGCACGGTTTTTAACATTAGCTATGTTATTGTCAGTTTAAGTAATACTTGATCTTATAAATGTGTATGCCTTGATGGTGAATATTTTTAAGAAGTCGAATTATTATAATTGACTATACCATCAAATGTTGCGCTTATTTTTCGATATTTCATCGATCTATGTAGCGCGTCTTATTGCGAAAACAACGATTTACGTTAAAAAATTGTCGATCAAGAATCAACAGAACAATGAAAAAAAAGCTTGCTCCGGCTAGGGCTTGAACCCAGACCTCCTTCTATGCGGGAAGGTGCTTTAACCAATTCATACACCAAAGCCTCGGCAAGGGCTCTCTCTCATTGCTCTGTTATGCTACATAGATTGATGGAATATCGAAAAATAAGCGCAACATTTGATAGTATTGTCCATTATAATAGTTGAACTTATTTAAAATATTCACCATCCAGGCATACACATTTATAAGATCACATATTATTCGCGTTTGACTGAAAAGAAACGCACAACAGAGCAATGAGAGAGAGCCCTTGCCGAGGCTTCGGTGGCTGAATTGGTTAAAGCACCTTCTCGGATAGAAGGAGGTCTGGGCTCGAGCCCCAGCCGGAGCAAGCCTTTTTTTCATTGTTCTGTTGATTTATAATTGACAATTTTTTAACGTAAATCGTTGTTCTCGCAATAAAACGCGCTACATAGATCGATGAAATATCGAAAAATAAGCGCAACATTTTCTGGTATAGTCAATTATAATAATTTGACTTATTTAAGTAATACTTGTTATAAATATTAATAAGTATTTATAATAACGTATTTAAAATATGAGCCACGTCTTAGGTGTGAGCCTCCTTAACAGATAGACTTAAAAAAATTTACCGAAAGTAAAAGACGTGTACGTATCCAAACATTATAAACGTTTATGAACTTATACTTTCGTATCGCTTTCAGAAATATACATATGTACTAGTTTCTAACCTCACATCCATCAATAATGTTGTACTGCAGTATAAAAGGTGCATGCAAAGAACAGTACAGAGTAACTGCGCTTTATTTACATGAAATAATAAACTGGGTACTTATTACTGTTTTTAATTAGTGTAAACTACTGACAAAAGTCTTTCCGATCAACAATCACTTGAACCACTCGATGTTTTATATACTTATATGTACGTATAAGTACGAGAGTCGTGTGACCGAGGTCCGTGGATTCAGTGGTTCTTCTGCCGTAAGAATTGTGAACCTACATGGCATACTACGAAAACTTAATTTGTAAATTTACTTCATATATTATGGGTCACTTTTCTGTCACATATTAAATGTTGTACAATTACAAATCCCAACAAGCATGCATTGTTGCAGCAACGTTGCAGAAACCAAATTTTGCCTCCGAGTTCACGTGGTTCAAAATAAATGGTAATCTTCATGCAACGTTGCAGGCACGGAGAAAATGGTCGTGACGGTTACATCGTATTCGCTGTGAGAATAGCAAGTGGTGCCCTTAGCTCGTGGCCAGTGCTTGTACTACGGGAGGACGCAACAAAACAAGTGATCGCATCTTAATGAGATTTTTTGAATAAAATAGAATAATAGATGTTGTTCTGGCATGCATGAAGAGTAAAAGTTGTAGCTGATTAAAATATGAACACGTAGGTCTTTTTACGGTGTGGATTGGTCAGGCATTTTTATATTATCAATGTTGAAAATATAACTGCTTGGGAAGTAAACGCAGAATATTATACACAGATTAACAGGCGAGGCATCTGCTCTGAGGGACTGAGAACGTGCCGTTCTACTGCACGCATTTTCATGAATTTCTCGCACTTTCAACAATCATAATTAACTGTACGTCAAGAAGTAATAAAATATTCAATCGTTAATAAATACAGAAAAATTATATAAACTAGGTTAGACATTGGATTTCAAACTTAATCACTCACTTGACCTGCATATTATCTTGGACACGATTTTAGTGTTTCAGGATTTCTGTGGTTTCTCTTTTGCGATACCTGCCTTGACAACTTCAGATGTACTATCCACATCTGGCCAATAACTATATCTATTATTATCAAAAAGCCAGAATGTAGGAATTATTTCCAAATTATCTGCATCTCTAAAGAGTACCAAGTAGTACTTCTACACGTCTTTGGCTACAATCATAAAATAATTAATTGTTACATGTATGCTAATCGTAACATACTAGTAATTTTACAGCCACAAATTAAATAAATGAATTAATATTGTGCAGCTAATATCTGTACAAAAATTATATTTTGTAATTAATAAAAATAAAAATAAAATATAATAATGGCGCTCAAGAACAATCACTCAAAATAAAAAATGAAATGATAATATCCGAACACAATTTTTTATACATATAATTTATTGTAAAATTTTTGATAAAACTGTATTTTTAAGGCATGGTATACGTAATTCAATCCATGTTTATTTGGAGCGTTTCGAAAGAAAGCCTGATTTTTTTTCATTATTGAATTCAATAATATAATAATTCATAATGACTAATAAAATCACTATCATGTAATATAATATGTTAACATGACACTATTATACAACAATTTACAGATTATTAAGATTAAATTTATAACTAAATTTTGTACACGTACCTGCAACTACACGATCGATAGAATTAGACCGTTGAAGCGAAGATTTTCCAATATTTCAATACAAAGTTGAACTTTTTCGTTAAGTAATAATATTCTGTCGTTTAGGATCACTTTTTTCAGGGTTTAATTGGTCTGCAACAAATTAGGTACCAGTTACTCACATTTTTTGTCCATTACAATTATAAATTGTATTTATTGTCTCATTTCAGAACGAATTCAGGTTTTCAAAGTTAGTTATGAGTGTATACATATATACATACACACACATTTCCGCGGCTGAAATACAAGCTTTCATTACTGTGTATTAAACTAAAATTGGATTAAATTTTATATCTAGCAAAATACAAAATATAACATATTACCTAAAGTCTTATCACTCGATCGCTTCGTCGTATTATTGAGCAATGCTGAGATATCGTTTGGCTGCTTCCTTGAGTCCGTCGCACAGTGGGGTGTGCCTGAAAATTGATACCAAAAAGATTATTTACTATGCATGCAGTTAACTACACTGATAGGAAGACACAATGCTCATTCGGCTTTTTTCTCTAACACACGGACGACATACATACACACGTACGATTACATGCACAGTAACCTTAGAGCATATATACATGAGGATTGCATGCAGTGCTAGTGGCGCGAGATTCCATCGGTGCGAAAGAGAGCACCTGAGCGGAAAGGGAATGTTGTTCTCTCTCTAGCTGCTTGTGATTGCCGGGCAATCTTTTTTTGCTCAGACGCTCTCGCACCTTTGCTGCTCGTGCCACTGCGTGCTACCTCCATGGCATATATATATATATATATATATATACACCTAAATTATATAGTTAATTGTGTGGGTCATTCCACACATTCCCCCCACAGACC
>JAPYYV010011499.1:0-12759 GCA_030522625.1 Copidosoma aretas | reverse complement strand
ACAGCTAACTCTGTTATAACCAAAAATAAATAAACGATTTATGCTCCATTTTACTCTTTTGACTTTTATTTTTGATTTTACACCATTATTATACAAATAGTTACATTAGTATATTTGTAATAGCCAATTTTAATAATATCAACTTTAGTAACGGCTCTTTCTGAAGTTTCACTTCTTTCGGGGGTCCCCAGACCCACACATTTTTTTTTTTTTTTTTTTAATCAAAAACCTTTTTTGTGTTGAAATATGACTTTGTATTTTTTGTCACTTCTCTGGAATTTGCCACAGTTTTCAAAAATAAGATTTACACGAATCAAAAGAGAGATACTAGGACCACACGTGCACAAATTTTTGAAGTAAAAAATGTGTAAATGTCAAGCAAATAAAGACGTTGACATCAGGTCAGCTACGCTTACAAGACAACTTTATAGTTATAGTACAAACTGTAGACTCACTGATAAATACTTGACAGTCATGAAAACATAGCTTACGTTATGTATAAGTAGAAGTCATAAACATTACTTAATCCGCCGGATAGCTTACGAACAATAGAATTTGCAACTAAAAAAACTTTAAAGTTTTAGTTTCGATAATCGTATGTTAGTAGGCTAAGAGAGCGAGCCCTTAAAAAATAAGATTTTTTATAGTTTGTGCAATAGTATGTAAAATTAACAAATTTAGAGACTAAGTTTACCAATGGAAGACCTGGACGACAATGGACAGAAATATTTTCCAAACATCCTTCAGAACTCACAATAAGGGTGGCACAAACTTTAGTCAAGGCACGGGCAGATGTAAATCAAAAGCATTTAAGAAAATTGTTTTCAGGAGTCTGGTCGTTTTTGGAAAGTAAAATCTCGCTTACCTTAAAACCTTCTGAAGCCTTTATTTTGATCAGACAGGTGTAGATGTATCCAAAAGCAAAAAAAGTCATGACCACAGTGGGATCAAAAAAAGTGCATGAGCAAGTTAATGGTGACCAGAAAGTAAAACTTTACTACCATGTTTATGTACAAGGCTGAGGGTACTCATGCTCCTTGTTTGGTAATTTATAAACATAAAGATGCTATTCTATAGAAAGTCTTAATAAATTTTCTACGTGATTGTGGCTTAGGAATCTCTTATATTGGTTAGCAGAGCATTGAGACCTTTTTTAGATACGTAACAAATGTATTTTATCCTTGGCAAATTGTAAAGAAGCTTGAGCTCCCCATGGTGATTTACTTGGATGGTCATTCATCCTATGCTTTCATACCACTGATAAGTTTCTGTAGAGATCATAATAATAAAATTAATAAAACGTTTTTTTACCTAACTCACACATCTTAACCGTTGGATGTGTCTTTTCTAGCATCTTTTTAAGGAAGCTGGTCAAAAACTAGCAACAAGTGGAAAACAGATGATAATATGAGTCGTGTAACAAACAAACATTGTACGAATTTAATCAAAGTGACGCTCAGAAATATGAGAAATGACGTTTTATTTTTTCGTTGTGACTTTAAGAGTATTGCATTATGGCCTTTTAACAAAAATACTATAAATTATGATGTATTTAGTTAAAAAAAAATGAAAAGAAAGCCATAACAACACTAGATATCGCTCTTTATCAAAAAAGTATCGGCTTTTTGGACAAATTTAAAAAATTTCTAGATTAACAATTACTAAACGATTTAAAGTACCTGAGTCAAGTGGAATTTAAAATGGTTATTAGAAATTCAAAGGTTTGCTTGAGTATTGTATAAGCCTAAAAGGACATGTGAATGTGACTTCAAAAAGCATAGAAAAAGATGATAGAGAATTAGCTTCTACGTAGTCAGAAATAACTCTTGGTACTTCATTTACATCATAAGATAGTAGAGCAGCAGTGATTACATTAATTTCATTTTTTACACTTTTTTCATTTACATATTTTTTTTGGCTAATAAATAATTACTGTCCTTCAATCGTATCTACACTTTTTAACGAATATTCAATTGTTTTTTATTACATATTCAATTTTTATAAATGTTCATAAGAACAGCTAGATTTGCATCATATACTTTAAAGAACTATTTATGGGACATAATTTTTTGCTAGAATTCGATTATTTTGACTTACTAAATTTTGAAAAACTTTAAAAAATTTTAAAATATAATAATGTTTAGTTTTTTTCAAGAATGATGGTTAAAGATGTTTTTTTAAGGCATATTTTTAACTAATTAACGTTTGAGAATAGAGGTAGTTCTCATCGAAAAAGAAATTTCACTTGCACCGGTGACAAAATAATCACACATTGATTGTACTATAATTAGTTATAGTGAGACAATTTTGGATAAGATTAAAGATTCAGAGATGGCACAAACATCTGTGATTGATAATGATACAGTAGATAATTTGAAGTCTAGTGGCAGTTTTACCTTATCACATGATGATGAAATAGAGTATGTTGATTCTTTTGAAAAACAAAATATCAATGTGTATCAATCAAGTGGCTTGACCAATAATTCAAATGAAATCATTGAAGAATCAACTTGAAAATGTACTAAAAGTAAATATATATATTTTTCTATTTTTGCTCAAAAGTTGAACAATACTATTTGCTATATATTTATATTTTTTAGTCAGAACCTTATTGCTGAGCAATACTACCTTAACTGTTAGTCAAAATAAGGAGGAACTATCTTCTAAGGATGAAATTAACAAAAAAATTATGAATCTCGAACGTGAACCCATAGAAAACTAAAAAGGAATTTAAGAAGGTTAATTTAAGCAATATTTGTTCTTCCATATTTTAGTACTCCAAAAGTATTCGATTTTCTTGCAATGTTTTTATTTACTTACATATACTCTTCAACGTTACGCATCTCTGATTGTGTATCCAAAAAGAAAATCAATAAAAAAGGAATTTAAAACACAAGAAAAAAAGATTTATCAATTAAATGTTAAATGATGGGAAACCGAGCCAGAGGAATCTCAATAATGTTGCCTAAGTTTCAAATAAGTAAAATTGTTCTTATTATAAAAATAATTAATTCACGCTCAGTAATAAAATATTTACTGTTGACTAACACAAATTTGTTTACATTAACATTGTAAAAATATGTAATATTTGCCATAAAAATTTTTTTTTTTAGTTTATAGGCCAGGTAGACAAATTAAAAACAAAAGAGTCATAGTATGTAGAAAAAATGACTCGGCTTTACTTAAATTTTTTTCTTAAACTCTCTTTTATTATTTTTGCTATCGGAATTTGTTCTCTAGAGTCTAGCAAAAACAGATCCAAAATATTAATGGTAATTTTTTTTCGTCAAAACGATGGATTCTCAAATCGTCGTCGAGCAACTGGCCCATATTACGTACCTATACTTTATAAGGGGGCGAGTGTATTTGGTTATTGAGTTGTAGGTACTTGAGTTGTATCATCTTTCTTCCCGTATTGAGCTAGAGCGTACGTTTTTGCCGTTATCTTTTCATAACTCTTATCGCTAAAGGTCCGTTTCATTGTTCTACATCGGTCTATTTATTCAATTAGTTGTGCGAGGAAAATAATTCTAAGTGGATGCAAAGGAGTGATTTTAGAGTGATTTTAGCTGCATCCAGTTGATTTCGGCAATATTCGACGATGTTAGAGGGCTTTAATGAGGTAGATCGTCTGTAATCAGAATTATTCGTCTGTTTTCTGCGAGTACGGCGATATAGTGTCTCTCGGGCGACTTCGGCCATCGTCGTCTATAAAAATAAGCTTCGTGTTCGAATTTCTAAATTGTTTAAAGGGGAGCTGGGTTGACAAATCCTGCAAATTTTCTAAGTTCTTGAGGGGTGAGGGGTGTCGAAGGGGGGTTAAGGTGGGTGAAACGAAAAATGTGAAACATGATTTTCACGTAAAATCACTGAAAAAACGATTGCATTGTTGAGAAGTGGCCTGAAGACGGGGGGGGAGGGGGGGCTGCGGGGGGTTTAAAGCGGGACAACGAAATAAAGATCACCAAAACACGTAAAAATATAACTAGTTTGGCTGTTATTTAAGGGGCGGCTGAGGAAGGTGAGGAGGGGCCGAAGATTTGTAGTCCTTGTCACTATGTATGTATAGTAAGATGTACATAAATGCATATATATATACATCACAAGAAGGTTACTATGTCTTATGTACCTTAGTATATATATACGTAATGATGAGAAATAAAAATATTCTGACCCCCTCACCGCCCCCCTTAGCTGCCTCTTCGATCGTGGTGAATTCATTCTATTTTTACGTGTTTGGAAAGATCGTAATTTATTGGTGCTCCTCCAACCCACCCTCCCCCTCTGGCCCCTCCTCAAAAAATCAATCGTATTTTTCGTAATTTCACGTAAAAATCATTTTTCTAATTTCTCATTCGCTTTCTTCAGCCACTCTCTTCAGCCCCCTCTTACCGCCACCCCTCTTGGTCCCCCCTCAAAAACTTAGAAAATTTTTAGGATTTTCCGATCCTCTCCACCCTTAAAAACTCAGAAATTTCGACCCGATGCTTATTTTCATAGACAAAGATGGCTAAAGTCACCCAAAAGACACTATATCGCCGAACTTGACTGGAACCAGACAAATGATTCCGATTACGCACGAACCACCTCAATAAAGCCCTATAGCATCGTCAAATATTGCCGAAAACAACCAGAAGCCGCCAAATCCTAACCTTTATATCCACTTAAAAATTTTTACTTTTTCCGCACAACTGATTTAATCAATAGACATATGTAAAACAATAAATCGGACCGTTAGTGACAAGAGTTGTGAAAGGATAACGGCAGAACTGTACGTTTCAGCTTAATACGAAATAATAATATGATACAACCCAAGTACCTCTTACGAAATCACCAAATACACTCGCACGCTTATGAACTAATGTACGTATTATAGGCCAGTTACTCGACGACGTTTTAATTATACTTGAAATATAAAATAAAAAAAAATTAATAACGTTTTAGCACCATTTGAAGCACTAGACTCTAGAATATAAATAGCTGAGTCATTTTTATACATATTATGGGCCTCCCGTTTTTACTTTGTCCACCTGGCCAATAATGTATGTTTATATTATGAGCCATGCAAAAACTTACGTGTACACATTAAAAAAAAAATTATGTACAGTAAATATCATATATTTTTACAACGTTAAAGTGAACAAATTTGTATTTGTGAATAAGAAATATTTGAATACCAAGCATAAGTTAACTATTTTCATACAAAGAACGATTTAAGTTATTTCAATCTTAAACAAAATTATTAAGATTCCTTTGGCTCGGCTTCTCATTTTTTAACATTGTATTCCTTTAATTTATCGTCAATAGATTTTGTCGTTTTTTTGGCTTTTCCCTTACTGCTAGACACATATTCTTTTCTTGTGCTTCCAATTTCATTTGTTTTTACTGATTTTCTTTTTGTACACAGAAGTCCTAAAACTTATTTGACGTTGCAGCTGCTACCATTTTAGGCGTTTGAGATTTTTCAATTATCTTTTTTTTTTAGGTAAATAATCGGTGGATACTAAGAAACAATCTTAGATGCATTAACCTTTAAGAGTACTGGTCAGTTCATGAAAAAATTGCATGAAAATCAGATTTTTTGGAGTACAATAAATAATTTAGAATAAAAAATAACGCTTTGACCAACCATCCTGATTTTTTTTTGTTTTCAATGGATTCCTGTTTAAAATTTATAATAATTTTAATAATGTTATCCCATAATTGTAATTACTTATTATCTTAACTAAGAGTCGGGGAAGGATTCCTGAGCAGTAAGGTTTCACCTTAAAAATATAAATATATAAAAAAAAAAAAAGTTCAGATTTTGAGCAAAAGCATATAAATATATATCAACTTTAAGTACATTTTAATGTTGATTTTTTATTTATTTTATTTGAATTACTGGTCGAGACACTCTATTGTCTCACATTATTATTTTGTTCTTTAAAAGAATCAACATACTTTATTTCAACATGATTCCATAAGTCAAAACTGCCACTAGACTCAAAATTATTTACTGTATCGTCATCAATTACAGGTATTTGTGCCATTTATGAATCTTTAATCTTATCCTTACTATAAGTAATTATAGAATAAGCAATGTGTGATTATTTTGTCACCGGTGCAAGTGGATTTTTTTGGTTGATGAGAACTACCACATGCTCAAAGATTTATTAGTTGAAAAATTGCAAAAAAAAAAAAACAATTTAAACACTCATTATTTAAAGAAAGTAAACATAATTATATTTTTAATATTGTTCAAGTTTTCCATAAGTAAGCAGGTAGAGAAAGTCGAATTTAAGCTAAAAATGATATCACATAAAAAGTTTATCAATGTGTATATTAAAATATAAACTGTTATAATCAAATTTATAAAAAAAAATTAAATACATAAAAATGAATATTTGTTAAAAGTGTAAATACGATTAAAGCACAATAATTGATTATTTCGCTAAAATAAATGTATAAATAAAAAAAGGTTACATATAAAATAATTGTAACCTCTGTTGTTCTACTATCTTATGATGTTGATGAGGTACCAAGAAATTCTTATGACTGCGTAGAAGCTAATTCTTTATTATCTTTTTCCATCTCCTTCAAATTTACTTTTACATTTCCTTTTAGTCGTATCCAATACTCAAACAAACCTTTGAAGAGCGATTTCTGGTGTTGTCATAGCTTTGTTATCCTTTTTTTTACTTCATAGTAGCATTATCGTTAAAATCTCATAATGCAGTGCACTCGAAGCTACATAAAACAGTTTAAGCTTCGACTCTCATTTTCTCAAGAGTCACTTTGATAACATTTGGACAATGTTCTTTTCTCTGGTGAATTATATTATTATCTGTTTTCCGCATGTTAATAGTTTTTGACCAGTTTCCTTTAAAATGTGGAAAGAAAAACATATCTAACGGTTGAGATATGTGGGTTGAGTGAAAAAACAACTTATTAATTTCATTATTATGATCTCTACAGAATCTCATCAGTAGTATAAATGCGTATGATAAACTACCATCCAAGTAAATCACTAATGGAAACTCAAGCTTTTTTACAATTTGCCAAGGATAAAATACATTTGTTATGTATCTAAAAAAGGTCTCAATGGTCTGCCAACCACATTTAGAGATTCCTAAGCCCCAATCACGTGGACAATTTATTAAAACGTTCTCTAGAATAGCACCTTTATATTTGTACATTACCATAGGAGGGGCACAAGTGCCCTCAGCGTTGTACATAAACATGGTAGTAAAGTTTTACTTTCTCGTCACCATCAACATGCTTACACACTTTTTTTGATCCCACTGTGGTCATGACATTTTTTGCTTTTGGACACATCTACACTTGTCTGATCAAAATAAAGGCTTCAAAAGGTTTTAAGGTAAGCAAGATTTTACTTTCAAAAAACGGTTGCGCTCCTGAAAACCATTTTCTCAAAGGCTCTTCTGTTACATCTGCTTATGCCTTGATTAAATTTTGTGCCATCCTTATTGTGATTTCTGGATGACGTTTGAAACAACCTTCTGTCCATTGTCGTCCAGTTCTTCTATTGGTTAACTTAGTCTTTAAATTTGATAATTTTAGATACTCTTTCACAAAGTATAAAAAATATTATTTTAGACGGTTCGCTCTCTCAGCCTGCTTACATACGATTATGCTAGCATGTAAAATCAAATACGTTAATGTACGATCCTTTAAAAAATTTTAGAACAAATTGAGACTTTAAAGTTTTTTTAGTTGCAAATTTCATTGTTCGTGAACCTTTCAGCGGATCAAGTAAAGCTTATGACTTCTTTTTATACATCACGTAAACAATGTTTTGATAAACGTCAAGTATTTTTTCTAGTAAGTCTACAGATTGTACTATGACTGTACAGTTGTCTGTGGAAAAATCCAGAGAAACGATAAAAAATACAAAAACATATTTTAACACGAAAAAAGGTCTTTTGGGCAAAAAATAGAGCACCATCATAACGAGCAGGTCAAAATCTTTCGATACCAATTTTATATTATTTTTCTAGATTTTCCCCAGTCTGTACGAGCGAGTTAAACACAATGTGCTAAAGTTAAAATGCGCAGCACGCGCGAGGTAGCCTGATTTCGCTGGATACGCCTATATACGGATGCTGGAGGCAGGCAAGGTAGATATGGATTTGGGAATGAAAAAGAAAAGAAAGAAGAAAGAAATAGATTCAGATTTAAAAATATCATGTTGCGTTAGAATGCAAACATACCAGGATGTAAATGACAAATAGAAGCGGGAAGGGTAAGCCTAGAAATAGGCATAAGAAAAAGGGAATAAATCCACTTTTTGTACTTAACAAAAAAGGATAGGAGCAGGTGGCTCTATTTATGACTGATTATTGATTTAACATACTTTATCAATAATAATAATACTGATTTATTAAAGAGTTACCGGACTTAATCAATAAAAATAATACAAAATAGGCTTATAAGTTATAGTATATGAGACACCAGAAAATCGGATAATGATAGGATTTATAGAAAGAGCTACGAAGGACAATAAACTTAATAAAATCAAAGACGATTTTACAAAGAAAAGGGAGAAATTTGTCAACCAAAAAATACAGATAATCTATATGGTAGTTAACAACTTTATCATCCGTATAATGTTAAAAATAAAAAAAAAAAAGCAGAGGGAGAAAAAAAAGGAAAAAGAAAAAGATATAGGTGAGTTTAATTGATTGTAAGTGATAGACTGTAGCACCTAAAATAAAACAAAAAACAATATAAAGCACATATTGCTGTGTGACAGGGAAGAAAAAATAACTGAAATAATATTAGTCAGAAATATAGGATATTAACATAATGGAGAGATATGCAGGTGGCAGATGATTTCTGTGAAAATATAAGATAATTATGTAGGTAAATCATGCACAAAAGTGAAGAATAAAAGTTCATGAATATGTTATGCGTCATAAAATATAATGATGTAAATAGAAATTCTAACATGTTATTGTATATTTAGTCAATTACATATGAGACTCTATTTAAAAAAAATATTAGTTTTATCATGAAAGAATGAGAATTTGTAATAGTTATAAGATAAAAAAGGAAATTTAGGAGCATATAAAAATCTATATAAGAAATAAAAGAATAATAAAATAAAAAATTCACATTGAAAAATGATGAGAAAAAATTTTAAAATATTATCTTATTGTAAACTAATATCCACAATTGATCCTAAAACAATAAAAAATAACAAAAAAAGCTTGTAACTTATTCTGTAATATTAACGATAGCGTTACTATTCTATATATATAAATATGGATCAATATTTACCTATGATACCAATTATAGTCATTATAAGTATTACATTTTCAACAATGATTTGATAAATTATTAAACTTATTTCATATATTGTCTATGTTCGTTCGAATTATGAGCTAATTTTTATGAGATCGCTTTGGTTATCTGTGTTTGTACTGATATATGTGTATTCAAAATAAGCTTTTGTTTTATGACTAGTATTCTTTTTCTGTCTTACTTCGTTTATAACTCATTTAATAAATCGAACAAAAGCGAATAATGAGGACTGTATCTTTATTCATTCATGACTGTCGACGTTTAGCCACGAAAAATGGCCTCTTCAGGACATCGTTAAACTGTACATTATGAAAGATACATTGATAATACTACACAATATTTTTTTAAATTAGCAAAACTAATACATATTTTAATAAGCAATAGATAAAGCTATGCTTGAGCAAGTGCCTCAAGCACTCCCCACAACTAACAGTGGGCATCTTAGCCTTGATTTACATATTAAATCCTTAAAAATAATTATTGTTGTCTCAAAAAATTATATTCTATATACACTAGTTTCAATTACAGGAAAATATGAATACATCAAGTATTCTGGCCACGCTAAATACCCCTGTCGACAAAAATCAACAAATTAAAAACACAAATGCTTCTTTCACGCAGACACATACCGTAAAACTTACATAGATGATGCGACTGGGCCATAGAGGCAGTGACAGAGACCGCCTGCCGCATGTCCGACTATAAGATACAGCCATAGACTTATTACGTGTTAAAACATGAGGACAACGCACTTTTCCATTATTGTGGTCAGTTCCAGTCCCCTATCAGTGACACTTCTAAGGTCCTGACACCGCACAGAGATTGTGTATTACACGTTTAAATAAACCTGACAGTCCACTATGAAAATTGAAAAATATACATAATATTGAAATCTTTATTGTAAGTATTTGTATATTGATTTAATTAACGTCTTGTAAGGTTCAGATAGTTAATTTTAGTCGAATTTTCTATTTATGTTGTTATAGTGCCAAAAAATGTGTAGTGATTCTGAAAACTCTCTTCTTATCTTGATCTTTTTAGTATCTTAAACTTTTATTTCATCAAAATTAAACGTGTGTCCTATCTCTTTACAATGCGTTGCCAAAACTGACCTATCATCATAATTTTTAATATTTTTTATGGGTTTTTTTTTTCTAACTCCTAACTGTCTAGCAGTTTGTCCAACATAGTAAGCGCCACAATTTTTAACAATAATGCAATCTACTTTTATATATAATACAGATCTTTTAGTACCAATTTTTAATTTGTCTTTGCCAAGTGTTATGAGATTATGTGGAGTAAATGAGCCGGAAAATGTGGAAAACCTAGGAAACAGCACCGATTTTAAAAATTTTTGTTTCTACGAGTAAAAATTTTTGTTTCTACGAGTTTCTTAGACCTTCAGGAACATTCATCGGCACTGACCCCGGTCCCGCGTGCAAAATCAGGGGAGGGGTGGATGTCGGAACCCCCCCCCCCCCACCAAACAACCCCAAATGTAAAAAAATTTATAAAAGCAATATTTTTCCCCATAAATGCCTTCTAGGAGGTATTTTTTGTTGCTGATCACGAATCTTAGATCTAAATTTAGGAATAGTGCACCGTACAAGGGGATTTGGGCCATTTTTGGCCTAAAAAGCCATTTTTTTGGCTGTAATATTTTAAATCGATGCTTTGGTGCGAAAATGCCTTCCAATAAATATTTAATTTTTTTTAAATCAAAATTGTCTCATTCTTGCTGCAGATTGAACCAGGTAACCGAAGATACCTCGTTACAAGTACCGCACATTCACGCTGCCGTGAAGGATATTGGAAGTGCCCGTCATTTCAGTAAACTCGATCTCAAGAGTGGCTATTGGCAGATCGCCATGGCTCCCGACTCGGTTAAGTATACTGCGTTTGCAACTCACACCGGAGGTTGCTACCAGTTTCGTGTTAAGTCGTTCGGTCTGAAAGGGGCTCCGGGAACCTTCCAACGGCTAATGACCCCAGAGGTCCTCTCGGGTTACCTGGGCAAGTTCTGTCTTGTCTATCTCGACGACATTATCGTCTATTCCAGCACACTTGAAGAATATCTACAGCACCTCACCTATGTGCTGGAGAGACTACACATTCATGGATTGACCGTCGCAGTAGGCAAGTGTGCCTTCGGAGTAACAGAGTTAGAGCACCTAGGACATCTAATAACGCCTAAGGGAAGCAAGGCTCTACCGGATAACATCAAAATCCTGCGGGCCATCGAAACGCCTAAAACCCATAAACAACTACAGTCGCTCTTAGGGACCTGTGGGTGGCTGCGTAAATACGTACCACGCTACTCAGAGTTCACAACTCCACTCATAGATCTCGTCAGCAAAAATACGACATTTAAATGGACTCCCGCTGCGCAGGAGGCTATGGACTTGCTAAAAGAAGAACTCTCCAAGCCTCTGGTATTAGCTCGACCCCATCCGGACTGGCCTTACGTTGTTCAAACCGACGCCAGCGGGCGAGGCATGGGAGCCGTTCTCTACCAACTTGCACCAAACGATCAACGCACATCATCAGCTACGCCAGCGCCAAGTTTAGTCCTACTGAGGCTCGTTACCACAGTAATGAGCAGGAATGTCTTGCCATGGTGTAGGCCCTCAAGAAGTATCGGCCGTACATCGAGGACCGCCCATTCACCCTGCGCACTGATAACAAAGGGCTAACTTGGCTCCACACCGCAAAGGACTGAAAGGATAAGCTGCGATGCTGGGCGCTTCTCCTGCAGGAGTTCAATCCCACCATTGAATACTGTCCGGGACGAGAAAAGCAGCTCGCAGACTATCTCTCCCGTAACCCTAGCGAAGGCCCACCTACGGATCTGGATGATGTGGATCGACTACTTCCACCATCCTATCCAGGAGACCACACCGAAAGCAAAATATCTGCTTGTTACGCCATCAGCGGAGCGCCTCTACTCGAAGAGATACGAGAGGCACAAATGCGGGATCCACATTGTGTGCAGCTTACCCTTCGAGTATTGGATGCTGTTGGAAAATTGACCACACCCCAGAAGAGAAGAAGTTCCTCGACTGTCACGAGGTAGTCGACAACCTTGTTTGGCAGCGAGCCAACCCCGGATCTACATGAAAAGTCTATGTACCACCAGCGATAAGACCACGGGTCTTATACGACTTCCACGACTCAAACATTGCAGGGCACCCAGGGATCGACGAAACCATCCGGGTCATCACGAAGACGCATATCTGGCCTGGGATGTACAGTAACATCCGGAGCTACGTACGGGAGTGCCTGATATGCGCCTGTCACAAGCGGTCCGTCACCAATCACGGAAACCAACGACCACACCAGCCGAGCAGACCGTGAACACCATCGCAGCGGACCTAATGGGGCCGTACCCCAGGAGCTCCAGGGGACGTCAATTTATCTTTGTTGTAACAGACCTATTTAGCCGGTGGGTTGAAG
>JAPYYV010011498.1:0-19313 GCA_030522625.1 Copidosoma aretas | reverse complement strand
ATTTTTCCCTTATTCTGTATGGTTTTACCTGCAACTTCCAAAAAAAATCATCTTGATCCGACCACAACAGCCGGTGCTATTTTATTTATGCAAAAAAAATTTCGTTTCGCCGCACTGTGCACGCTGCCTTACAACAGACAAGCGGGCTTTACGTTTAAGCTGAAACATAAAAGATGATCGCTACATGATCAGAATTACATAGCTGATAGTTTACAACGTTCTTACCTGGAGGGCTTTAGGAACGATTTGATCTGTCTTTTGTCGCAGTCTTTCAATTTTGTTACGTACTGTCTTAGCTATAAGGCGAAAAGAAAATCATTGAAAGTCGCAATTGAAAATGATATGCTCGTTAAAGAAGAGTATCACTTACCATCTGGCGATGCTACTCAATCTTTTAAAGCACTTTTAAGGTTTGAACTTTAAAATTACTGTAATTTGGGTACAGAGATCTATTTATTTGTTCCGTCTCCACCATCCTCTTGATCAGTATGTTCTGAGCAGCATTTTTGTCTCTGTCTTGTGTTCTTTTGCAGTGAAAGCAGTGCACAAACCTATGCGGCGCGTATGACACGGACTGCAAGCCGTGGAAGTGACTGCAGAGCATTGTAGTTCTAAACTTATTGCAGGGATAGATTATTACATTTGGATTCTGTCTTTCCTCATCTCGTATCCCAGCCTCGATCATTTTGAGCGGAAACCTCTGGTAGCCTTTGACGTATCCACCTACAGATGTATGGCCCATAGATATAAACGTCACTGTCTTTTTCTTCATCTCTCTTATTTTCTTTCTTTTTTCTTTCGACGCAGCCTTTCTTTCCCGTCTCAGTCTTAAAATTTTCTCTCTTGGAAGTTCAGCGGCTGCTCTTTCCTGTCTTTCGTTTTCCTCTCTTCGTCGCTTTCTTTCTACCTTATTGTGGCTTCGGCTTTTTTGTTTCAGTCTTCTTCTTCTCTTGGCATTCTCCTGTCTTTTTGTGTTCGCCTTTACATTGGCGAACCTATCGAAGCCCGTCTTCTTTTTATTTTCTTGTTTTTTTTTCTTGTCCAGTCTTTTTCTTGCATTCTTATCTCTCTTCTTCTGCATTTCCTCCCTGGATTCCTTATTAATATCCCTAGGATCGCCGAAAACCTATCAATCAACCTGTTTGGAGACAAATCTCTTCAGCTTCATGTAATGGTCCCACTTCGCTCGTGTCACTTTGCTGCTTTAAGCATCTTTTTTTGTTGAATGATAGATTCTCTCTCTAAAACATAATGCAGCTATTGGTGCACAGGGATCATACACATATGAATTTTTATCATCCTTTTTTATATCATCGACCGTCTTATTAATTTTAAGAATCCTTTTTTTTGCTCTTCTCTTCCTTGCTAATTGTCCCGATTGATACCTCATTTGTTTCGAAGAAAAATTTTTTGTTGGTATCTCACAGTCTTGGGAAAAATTTTTTGCGTCCATCTCAGCCACACCATACGTGTTTCTGACCCCTGGATCTGTAATATTGGAAGTTTACAATTAAAAGTTCAAACACTTGCACGGGATGAATAAACATAATGAAAAGGGCACCTACCAGCTGCTACCAGTCTCTTAAAATTAAATTGCTTACATTTATTTGCGTCTTTCTGTATTATTTTTCTCTGTCTTTCTTCTTGTTCTTTTCTTGTCATGTACAATTTTGTCTTGTTTTTAGGTTTTTTCTTAAAATTTTCGTCATCATCGTTTTCATCAGCCGAATCCTCGTCTGTATCGTCACCGAGCGCTGAAACACAAATTTTATTTCAAAGATAAATCAAAATAATTTAAGTGATTTATACATTAACTTTGTCTCTCTCTCTCTTCTTACGCAAACAGAAACATTCCCCTTCATTCGTTGATAAAGACCCCCAAAAATGTTAAAAAATTGTCTTGTTCAGAATTTCGGAGCTGTCTTCATTTTCAGTCTTGTTTTTCATGATTTCATTAATTTCAGTCTTTTAAATGTGTTAAATTTTTTTCAACTTGAAACATTTTAACCACAATCTGTCTTCGTATTGGACTGTCTTCGTTTCTTCTGATTTGACTTTTGTATCATCAAATACACACCTAGCTAGTTCAAACAGTCCTTTTAAGCCATAGATTACATGTTTAACCCCATTAAAGTATATTGGTATGACTCTGAAGCTCTCCTTATCTGTTTTATTGAATATATATACCTGCAGTCTTCTCGAAAATGATGTAAATTTCCAATATTCATCTGGAAATTGTTGAAAATTAAATTTCTTATCTTTACCCATACAAATAACTCTAATAGCATTTACCTAGCAAATTTTTTTTTTTTCAATGAACAGCGTGAAGCCTCCATACGTGATGGAAATCACTATATTTTTAAATAGCCTTTATTTGAAAAAACGTCGAATTCCGATAAATTTCTTTCAAATTGATACCAAGTTAATTTGAGTTGTCAAATTAAAATTATTGATGACACGAAAAAAACCACTTCGACCCCGGAGTCGAACCGGGGAGCTCCTTTTTGCCGGGGAGGCACGCTACTACTTGCGCCACCGAGGCCTTTGTGATTCCCCTCGTCACATCAAGTCAAATTCTAAACGCTATTTTTCAGCCAAAGCGTACTTTCAATACATTCACAACATGATTCTAAGATAGGTGAAGATATAATTACATATACAAATGACTAATGGCATTTACCTATCGAATTTTTTTTTTTTTAACGCACAGCGCGAGGCCTCCATACGCTATAGAAATGCCTATATTTTTATATAGCCTTTATTTAAATTAATATTAAATTTTGATGAATCTCTTTCAAATTGATACCAAGTGAATTCGAGTAATCAAATTAAATTGACTGATAAGACGAAAAAAACCACCCCGACCCCGGAGTCAAACCGGGGAGCTCCCTCTTGCCGGGAAGGCACACTACAACTTGCGCCACCGAGGTCTTGGCGATTTTCCTCGTCTCATAAAGTCAAATTCTAAATGGTATTTTTTAGCCAAAGCATACTTTCAATACATTCACTACATGATTCTAAGATAGGTAAAGATATAATTACATATAAAAATGACTCTAATGGCATTGACCTATAAATTTTTTTTTTTTTTTTCTAACGTACAGCGCGAAGCCTTCATACGTAATAGAAATTGCTATATTCATAAATAGTCTTTGTTTACATTAACCTCGAATTATGATGAATTTCTTTCAAATTCATACCAAGTAAATTCGAGTAGTCAAATCAAAATTATTGATGAGGCGAAAAAAATTACCCCGACCCCGGAGTCAGACTAGGTAGCTCCTTTTTGCCGGGAAGGCACGCTACCACTTGCACCACCAAGGCCTTGGCAATTCCAAAAAAAAAAAAATATTCGATAGGTTAATGCCATTAGAGTCATTTGTATATCTAATTATATCTTCATTTATCTTAGAATCATGTGGAGAATGTATTAAAAGTACGCTTCGGCTGAAAAATAACGTTAAGAATCTGACTTGATGAAACGAGTAGAATCACCAAGGCCTCGGTGGCGCTAGTTGTAGCGTGCCTTCCTGGCAAGGAGGAGCTCCCCAGTTAGACTCTGGGGTCAGGGTGGTTTTTTTCGTCTCATTGATAAATTTAATATGACTACTTGAATTTACTTAGTATAAATTTGAAAGAAATTGATCAAAATTGAATGTTTAATGAAATGATGGCTATTTAAAAATATAGCGATTTCTATCACGTATGGAGGCTTCGCGCTGTACGTTAAAAAAAGAAACAGAAAATTTGATAGGTAAATGCCATTAGAGTCATTTGTGTATGTAATTATATCTTCACTTATCTTAGAATCATGTTGAGAATGTATTAAAAGAACGCTTTAGCTGAAAAATAACGTTTAGAATTTAAATTTACGAGACGAGGGGAATCGCCAAGGTCTCGGTGGCGTAAGTGGTAGCGCACCCTTCCGGCAAAAACGAGCTCCCCAGTTCGACTCTGGGTTCAGAGTTGTTTTTTTCGTCTCGTCGATTATTTAAATATGACTACTCGAATTTACTTGGTATAAATTTGAGAGAAATTCATCGGAATTCGATATTTTTTAAAATAAAGGCTATTTAAAAAAGTAGCTATTTCTATTACGTTATTAGGCTTCGCGCTATACGTTAAATAAAGAAAAAAATTTGATAAGTAAATGCCATTAGTCATTTAGTCATTTGTATACGTAATTATATCCTCACCTATCTTATAATCATGTTGTGAATGTATTAAATGTACGCTTTGGCTGGAAAATAGCGTTACGAATTTGACTTGATGAGACGAAGGAAATCGCTAAGGACTCAGTGGCGCAAGTGGTAGCGTGCCTTATCAGCAAGAAGGAGCTCCCCAGCTCGACTCCGGGGTCGCGGTGGTTTTTCTCGTCTCATTAATCATTTTAAATTGACTACTCGAAATTACTTGGTATGAATTTGAATGAAATTCATAAAAATTTTATGTTTATTGGAATAAAGGCTTTTTTAAAATATAAAGATTTCTATCAGGTATGGAGGCCTTGCGCTGCACGTTAAAAAAAAAAAATTTGATAGGTAAATGCCATTAGAGTAATTTGTATATGTAATTATAACTTCACCTATCTTAGAATTTTGTTGTGAATGTATTAAAAGTAAGCTTTGACTAAGAAATAACGTTGAGAATTTGACTTGATAAGACGAGGGGAATCGCTAAGGCCTCGGTGGCGCAAGTGGTAGCGTGCCTCATCGGCAAGAAGGAGCTCCACGACTCGACTCCGGAGTTGGGATGGCTTTTTTTGTATCATCAATCATTTTAATTTAACTACTCGAATTTACTTCGTATGAATTTAAAAGAAATTCATCAAAATTTAAAGTATATTGTAATAAAGGCTATTTAAAATATAGCAATTTTTATCACGTATGGAGGCTTTGCGCTGTACGATACAAAAAAAAAATTGTATGTGTAAATGCCATTATATTCATTTTCATATGTAATTATATCTTCACCTATCTTAGATGCATGTTGTAAATATATTAAACTTACGCTTTGGCCAAAGAATAGCGTTCAGAATTTGACTTGATGAGACGAGAGGAATCGCCAAGGCCTCCGTGGCGCAAGTTGTAGCGTGCCTTCCCGGCAAGAAGGAGCTCCCTGGTTCGACTCCGGGGTCGGGGTGATTTTTTCATCTCATCATTTATTTTCGTTTAACTACTCGAATTTACTTGGTATGAATTTGAAAGAAATTCATTAAAATTAAATGTTTATTAAAATAAAAGATATTTAAAAATATAGCGATATTTATTACGTATGGAGGCTTCGCGCTGTGCTGGAAAAAAGAAAATAATTTGATGGGTAAATGTCATAAGAGTCGTTTATATATGTAATTATATCTTTACCTATCTTAGAGTCATGTTGTGAATGTATTTAAAGTACGCTTTACCTAAAAATAGCGTTAAGAATCCGACTTGATGAAACGACGGGAATCGCCAAGGCCTCGGTGGCGCAAGTGGTAGTGTGCCTTCCTGGCAAGAAGGAGCTCCCCGGCTCGACTTCAGGATCAGGGTGGTATTTTTTATCTTATCAATTATTTGAATTCAACTACTAGAACTTACTTAGTATGAATTTAAAAGAAATTTATCAAAATTTGATGTTTATTGATATGAAGGCTATTTAAAAATATAGCGATTTCCATCACGTATGGAGGCTTCGCGCTGTGCGTAAAAAAAAAATAATTCGATGGATAAATGCCATTAGAGTCGTTTGTATATGTAATTATTTATTTACCTATCTTAGAATCATGTTGTAATTGAATTAAAAGTACGCTTTGGCTGAAAAATTGCGGTTAGAATTTGACTTGATGAGACGAGGGGAATCGCCAAGGCTTCGGTGGTGCAAGTAATAGCATTTATTTCCATCAAGAATGAGCTCCCCGGTTCGACTCCGTTGTTGGGGTGTTTTTTTTCGTCTCATTAATCATTTTATTTTGACTA
Source organism: Copidosoma aretas (assembly GCA_030522625.1). NCBI lineage: Eukaryota > Metazoa > Arthropoda > Insecta > Hymenoptera > Encyrtidae > Copidosoma > Copidosoma aretas. Next base: position 13,356 of record JAPYYV010011498.1, on the reverse strand, counting down.
CATTAATTTACTTGGTATAAATTTGAAAGAAATTCATCAAAATTCGATGTTTATTAAAATAAAGGCTATTTAAATATATAGCAATTTCTATCACGTATGGAGGCTTATAGCTGTACGTTGAAGAAAAGAAAAAAAATTTGATAGGTAAATGCTATTAGAGTCATTTGTATATGTAATTATATCTTCACCTATCTTAGAATCATGTTGTAAATGTATTTAAAGTACGCTTTGGCTGAAAAATAGCGTTTAGAATTGGACTTGATGAGACGTTAGGAATCGCCAAAGCCTCGGTAGCCCAAGTGGTAGCGTGCTTTATCGGTAAAAAAAAGCTCTTCGGTTTGACCTCGGCGTCGGGGTGGTTTTTTTCGTCTCTTTAATAATTTTAATTTGACTACTTAAATTTCCTTTGTATGAATTTAAAAGAAATTCATCAAAATTCGATGTTTTTTGAAATAAAGGCTATTTATAAAAGTAGCGATTTCCATCACGTATGTACGCTTCACGCTATACCTTAAGAAAAAAAAAAAATTTGATAAGTAAATGCCATTAGAGTCATTTAGTCATTTGTATACGTAATTACATCTTCACCTATCTTATAATCATGTTGTGAATGTATTAAAAGTACGCTTTGACTGGAAAATAGCGTTACGAATTTGACTTGATGAGACGAGGAAAATCGCTAAGGCCTCAGTGGCGCAAGTTGTAGCGTGCCTTATCAGCAAGAAGGAGCTCCACGACTCGACTTTGGGGTTGGGGTGGTTTTTTTCGTCTCATCAATAATTCTAATTTGACTACTTAAATTAACTTGGTATGAATTTAAAAGAAATTCATCAAAATTTATTGTTTATTTAAATAACGGCTATTTAAAAATATAGCGATTCCCATCACATATTGAGGCTTCGTGCTGTACGTTAAGAAGAAAGAAAAAAATTTTATGTGCAAATGCCATTAAATTCATTTGTATATGTAATTATATCTTCAACTATCTTAGATTCGTGTTGTAAATTTATTAAAAGTCCTCTTTGACTAAAGAATAGCGTTTAGAATTTGACTTGATGAGACAAGTGGAATAGCTAAAGCCTCGTTGGCGCAAGTTGTAGCGTGCCTTCCCGGCAAGAAGGAGCTCCTTGGTTCGACTACGGGGTCGGGGTGGTTTTTTTCGTCTCCTAAATAATTTTAATTTGACTACTTGAACTGACTTGGTATAAATTAGAAAGAAATTCATTGAAATTTAATGGTTATTGAAATATCAGCTATTTGGAAATATAGTGATATTTATTACGTATGGAGTCTTTGCACTGTGCTGAGAAAAAAAAAAATTTGATGAGTAAATGTCATAAGAGTCGTTTGTATATGTAATTATATCTTTACCTACCTTCGAATCATGTTGTGAATGTATTGAAAGTACGCTTTAACTAAAAATAGCGTTAAGAATCTGACTTAACGAAACGAGGGGAATCGCCAAGGCCTCGGTGGCGCAAGTGGTAGCGCGCTTTCCTGGCAAGAAGGAGCTCCTTAGTTCGACTCTGGGGTCGGGGTAGTCTTATTCGTCTCAATGATAATATTAATATGACTACTTAAATTTACTTGGTATGAATTAAAAAGAAATTTATTAAAATTTAATGTTTATTAAAATAACGGCTACTTAAAAATTTAGCGATTTCCATTACGTATGGAGGCTTCGCGCTGTAAGTTGAAAAAAAAAAAAATATTTTATGGGTAAATGCCATTAAATTCATTTGTATATGTAATTATATCTTTACTTATCTTAGATTCATGTTGTGAATTTATTAAAAGTCCTCTTTTGCTAAAGAATAGCGTTTAGAAATTGGCTTGATGAGACGAGGGAAATCGCCAAGGCCTCGGTAGCCCAAGTGGTAGCGTGCTTTATCGGCAAGAAGGAGCTCTCTGGCTCGACTCCGAGGTCGGGGTGGTTTTTTTCGTCTCATCAATCATTTTAATTTGACTACATTAATTTACTTGGTATAAATTTGAAAGAAATTCATCAAAATTCGATTTTTATTAAAATAAAGGCTATTTATATATATAGCAATTTCTATCACGTATGGAGGCTTGGCACTGTACGTTGAAAAAAAAAAAAATTTGATAGGTAAATGCGATTAGAGTCATTTGTATATGTAATTATATCGTCACCTATCTTAGAATCATGTTGTAAATGTATTGAAAGTACGCTTTGGCTGAAAAATAGCGTTTAGAATCGGACTTGATGAGACGTGGGGAATCGCTAAGTCCTCGGTAGCCCAAGTGGTAGCGTGCCTTATCTGCAAGAAGGAGCTCTCCGGTTTGGCTCCGGGGTCGGGGTGGTTTTTTTCGTCTCTTTAATAATTTTAATTTGACTACTTAAATTTCCTTGGTATGAATTTGAATGAAATTCATCAAAATTCGATGTTTATTGAAATAAAGGCTATTTTAAAATATAGTGATTACTATCACGTATGGAGGCTTCGCGCTGTCCGTTAAAAAAAAAAAAATTTAATAGTTAAATGCCATTATAGTCATTTGTATACGTAATTATATCTTTACCTATCTATGAATCATATTGTGAATGTATTTCTCATCTTTACCAATCAGTCTTTTCAAAGTCTCGCATCTGCACTTATTTTCGCTAAGTATCAAATCCACGTCATCATTCGCGCTTCTTTAGTCATGTTTTCAGTCTTCATCTTCACTAAGTCACCTTACTTTTATAAGCTGTTTTTTTATGTGTACTATATTGCTATTTTTAAAATATACATAGTACCGTTGTGCCAACTTTCCGACCATACCACATCTGTACTCATTTGAGTGAAGTTTGGAGTCTTTTTTTAAGTTTCCAGTCTTCTTCTTTGGGATGATCTTGTCCCGTATACCTAAAAACTCTTCAAACATCTGTATACATACTCGTATACTACATAGTGCGTTTAACCAATGAAATGAACTGTATTCCAAACACTTAATTTCTGGTATCTCAATACACTTGACTGCCTGCACCGATGTTTAATGCGATTTGTGGGGATTACGGAAGCTTAAAAGTCTGGACAAATCTCATTTATACCTGCCAGTGCAAGAGAGATAGCATGCGTAGCACAAGAAAAACTCACCTATTTTCATTCTTAAATGTTATACAGCCCCCCTTCCTTCCCTCCAGTATGTTGTCGTGTGTTGCATAATAAATTACATAATACGGTCCCTGAAAAATTGAGAGATCTGCGGTCGTTACTGCTTCTACGAATTGACAAGTACTGCTACTAAATTATGTACGGAATACGTGCACTATACTATTTACGAGCAACATGTGCACATAGTGCTTATATGTCAAATGTACAAATAGATTTATTCGATTAAGACGCTCGCAGAGATCTAAACACTCCCAGAGCCATGTACCTATGGGGATGGTGATCTAGCAACCTAAGCTCAGATGGTGCCAGAGTAGAAATAAGACTCCAGCCAATCAAGGCAATTCGTCTGAAGGCTCTGATTGGCTGGACTCTTATTTCTACTCTGGTGCTATCTGAGCTTATCTTTCCAGGTGGCAATCCTCATATAGGTATGATACTTTGTGTGATAAATATGAAGGCAGCGAATTAGAACCTACGGCCCGGTGACAGCCGTCTTGGTTATTATATTTCGTAGTAGCAGATCATTGTTGCACACATGTGCAGTGAATATGCTACAATTCTGTGCATCAATTATAGAAAAGGTAATTGTCTATTAGACGATTTGCCTAGCTGCCCACATACATTGGTGGCACTAAAAAAAGGTGTGATTTTTGAAGCCAACAATAAGAGTACATCCGGTGTACTTTGCATGTTTAAACATGGCACAAGCTTTGCCTAAAATTTGATTAGCTTATACCAATATCTCAAATATTTGCTACTAAGTACATGATGTAAGAGTACACAATGCATTAATTATTGATCCAAATTTTTTATACAAATGCAGGGTGGCATACAAGGTAGTGGGGGGCCATGCAGGGCGGCTAAGGATTTTTTTCTACCCTCCAAACCACAGAAAAAACCGCTGTCAATAGATTGGCGCAAAGCTTCCTTATTCTTTGGTGTTTTTTAAATAACAAGTGAAATTATAAAATTTTTACTTGTTTACTGTGACATCCATAAGAAAATAACGAATGACCGATTTCCAAAATTCAAAGACGTAAAAAAAGCTTTTTTTACTCTATGTGCACCAGAAAACGTTATATCAGAAAACAATCAGTTATGACTTAAGTAAAGTCAAAAATCCAATTTTCAAAAATCAGTAAGAAATTTAGAAATAAAAAAAAAACAATTTTTAGCCAATATATGACTATTTTTATTACCAAACTCCTTACCTACGATCACAACGAGTAAACAAAACTTAGAATGATTAAAGTCGATAGTCAACATTCAGAGAAACAACTAATTACATGGATCTACGAAAATACCCTATATTACTGTGAAATCCATAACAAATAACGAATAAACCGTTTTAAAAATTCGAAAACATAATTAAATTTTTTTTACTCTGCCTGCATTAGGAACAATTATACAAGGAAACAATTAAGGTAAATTCACCTATTATGAAATGATTTTCCGCCACTTTTTTTATAAAATTTTATTATGTCCTTACTAATAACTTAAGTATGTTAACTAAGGTATCAATAGAAGCGCTAGGCTTTCCTGAATCATATTATAATTTTTGTAATCCATTCAGACTCGAAAAAAAATATATCAACAAATTAATGACACGATGAATGGGTCATACTAAAAAAAGAGGCACCCAATTATGAAAATTCAGTTCCTATTATGAAAAATACATATTATTCAAATGGTACTCATTCATTTCATAATAGGAGCCTTGTAGAATAGAGGCTATGTTTAATTTTCTTCTATTATGAAAAAGGGATTCATAACAATATTTTTTTCAAAGCGTAATAATATTTAAAATTCCCCAATATTTTAATGAAACAAAAAAATAATATCATAAATATTATTAAATAAATTTTATTTTCATCATCAAATTCCTATAGCTTTTTTTTACTGGCTATTTCATAATAGGAGCCACTTTGGAAATCATTTCATAATAAGTGACTTTACCTTAGTTATGACTTAATTAAAGTCAGAAAATCAATTTTCAAAAATCTGGGAAAAATGAAAAAATTAGAAAAAAAAATTTTCAAACCGACCCATGAACTATTTTATTACAAAGCAACCATCCCACAATCACAACATATAGAATAAACTTTGAAGTTTCAACATGTATAGTCAGAATTCTGAGATACAACTGATGACATGCATTTACATAAATACATAAAACATTTTTTCGTCTATAAAAAAACTAAAGTACCGATTTTAACAATTCAAAAACGGTAATAAAGTATTTTTAATTCTTAATGCATTAAAAAAAGTTATATTAACAAATTGTCAAATATGACTTAATTAAAGTCAAAAAACCAATTTTTGCAAATCTGAAAAAATCGCAAAATAAAAAAAAACAATGTTTACCTGATATATAACTATTTTTATTGCCGAGCCCCCTACTTACACCCTAAAAGAGTGAAAAGAACTTTGAATTAAAATCGACTGTCAGAATTATGAGATCCAGCTGATCACACACACACACCCACACACACATACAGACAAACATTTCCCAAAAACATCATATTTTGATTAGCTGGACCTCAAAACATGTTTTTAACATGTTTTTACAAAAAAATATTTCTTGGTTATTACAAAGCTTCCTCCATGATTTTACGAGCTTTTGCAAATCAGTGCTGGGCGGCGCGGGGTGCCTAGTGGGCATCGACCAAAAAACAAATATACAGTATAGAATGATGCCTATATATATATATTGATACAATTGCGTTAGTATGGAAATCAGCATCATCGTTTTTGGATCCAAGCTATGTTAGACTGATGGGACTTGCCGGGGTCCCCCACATTAGCCCTTACATTATAAGATACCAGCTTTACAAATAATAATCTTAAGGTTTCTATGGGTGAGTGATTTAAATAAACTTTAATTAATTCAAAGTAAAGAAAATCCACTCGTCAAGACAACTGGATTTATATTTCACAAAAAATATTTAATTTTTCATATCAAAGAACAATATAAGAACACTCGTATGGTACTAAAAAATGTGTTTGCTAAGAATAGAGTCCCAGTCTTTTGAAAATTTGAGAAAATATGTGACAGCGTTTAATCAAAGCCCGAATCCAAAGTCGATCATGGAGTTCATGTGAGTAATAAAATACATGCATACAAAAAAGCTATACAGCTAACTTTTGGATGGAGATATATACAATCTCAGAAGTAGCAGTGACAAATCCAAGGACGATCTATTGAAGAAAATGTCGTGATAAGACCAGTTCTTTAGGTTTTCACAAGCCTTAATAGTAAAAAGCCAAGCATCTAGCTATGTACTTCGAGTAACGGGTCCTTTCAATGCGTGGAAATCAAGTTTCTGTTAAGTAGTTAGATTTTTGACCACAACTGTAACAGTAAGATTAACAAAAAAAGTCATCAAAATTATTTGTTACTATTTTAGAATTCTACTATCTATCATGTTTGATTACTTATGCAATACTACGTTTCGAAGCAAGAATTTTGAATAAAATTTTTATTATTGCATAACTCATAAAGAAAGAATTTGTTTTAAAATGTTACAAGAGTTGTATACCAAATAAATAATTAAATACTTAAAATTGAATAGGAATTGTAATTTACTTTTATATTTACAAAGTTAGTCATTAGACGATACTATATGATTGTCTTTGTAGATTTGTCTATTCATTGCATACACGCGAAAAATGTCCTCAGTATTACAGAGATAAGTATTGTAAATGTTTAACCAGGCAGTATCTGAACATGCAAGAAACAAAAATAATTCTTAAATCAACAAACTAATCAGAATTTTTCCGTTGTCTACAAGAATCAAATGACCAAAGATTCAAGACCATACAATGTATCATACTATACTGAAGCCACTCTTACCTACTTTTTAAAATCAATTGAATCGACAGAGAAGGTGCATCTATGAAACGAATATTAGTAAAAACATTATTGAAAAAAGTGCAGGATCGAAATGGAATGACCAGAAATATTGAATGCTTTGTTAAAGATTAGTTGCATATGTTCTATTCCTGTCTTTAATGTTACTCACCGGCGTATACAAAGTAAGATCATTTGGTGTATCGATTGCAGACAACCTATGAGATTTACAAGAAATGAATGACTAATGATTCAAGACAATACAAAGTAAAATGATATACATAAATTGTTTTAATCTTTTATTTAAATTAATTCATTTGACGAAAAAGGTACACATATAAAATGAATATTAGCAAAAATATTTATTACTAAATGGTATGATGGATAATAGAAAGGCCAGAGATTAAGATTTCCCTTTTTAAGATTAGTTGAATATTTTATGTCCCTGTCTTAAATGTTTGTTTGCAGGCGTATACGAAGTAACACCATTTGGTGTATCGATTGCAGACAACCTATAAGATATAATTTCGAATAAAAAATATTTTTCGTTACTGTTTCTTAGTGAATCCAAAAATAAATACTAAGTTTAGTTCGTGTATGCAAGTAATTGTAGTTTACGTTTTTTATAAGTCCGTCCGTACAGTAAGCCATCAATCAAGGTATCTATGTTAAATTTTTTTAAGATAACTAGCTTAGTAAGCTAAGGCTAGGGTCCATAATGAGCTAACACATGTCAGTATTGATCCAATGAAGGCAAAGTAAAGTATATTTAGAGTGTGTATGTTTTTAGTTAGCATTGTTCGATGAAAAATAAATAACAGTTATCTTGATGCCTTGGATGATATATGATAATTAGAAGAATGGTATAAGATTAGTCCGTCAAAAATCTTACTATAATTTTTCATCTATGTACTTTAGTAATGACAAAATAATCTGCATTCAATCATATTGTACAGTAAGAATAATATTGACGCAGTAAAATATTATATTACACACTTAAAAATACAAACTAATAAGCTTGTCCCAATGATCTACGTAGAAAGAGATATCATGTGTTATTTTATTAATTACTCACGTCCACGAAATAACTCACAGATCGAAACAGTTTCCAGTCGTCTGCATTTAGGAGCATTTAAGTTTTATGGAATACTTTATGCAGGAAACCAACATCAATAATTGACAGGAAAGAAGCACAATAAGTGCTTTAAGGTACTCCTGATGTGACCTTGATTTTATAAGATATATATTTTTCAAGAGTGAAGCAACAGTTAAATATTATACATTATACTTATGCAATAGGATAGTACTAATGTAAAAGCTTGATGGTGTTTAAAAAAGCAGACTTGCATAGTATGTCTTCCTGGTATCTTTTTATAATTGAATCACTGTCAAGCACTGGTAAGTCCAACCAAGTATCGTTTAAGAAATAAATAAGATAATCAATTGCCAAACACAATAAGCTATCATCATGTTCCCTTTTCTGGCATTTTAAACTAAGCTTTTGGATAAAAAATATTAATTACAGCTTATATAAACAGATATGACGGGAGTTATTTATACTTCATCAAAATTAATTGCTACTAAATGACTTATACCAGTTTGTCTGTCATGCAGAGTCTTAGTGTGTAAATTGGATTCACCATTATTTTGTTTTCATTCGAGTTCTACCAGTAGATTCTTGTGGTTTAGATGTTCTTTATCGGTCTTATCCGTGAAACCCCTAATACGGTTCCACTGCTTGCCATGAATACTCTGCAGCATCCAGTGTACTTGGTCTAAAGATGCCGATCAAGGTCTAACCTAGCCAGTAGAAAACTTCTTAAATCGAAGATTGGATCGATTAGAAAGTATAAATAGAGCTTTTTGTAAAAACTGGCACAGCTTTTTTGTTATTACCAGTAAAATTTTTTCGGGTACATTGTAGACAAAACATGTAGTTGTCTTTAACTTCCATCCCTTACCTTGTACATAATATTATCGTCTCAATGAGAGAAATTCATGTATAATGATTGGAATTTATTTGGTGCAACCCATTAATCATTAAAAAAAATGTTTTATCCACGAGAGCTAGGTATGTCTTATTTAGTAGATAAATCAGAACCTCATTTGCTGATTCCGTGATAATTTTTGGTCCAAATATAGTATTCACTTTCCTTTACTTAGTCAAAATATAGGTATAATTTTGTAACATCTTAGTGCATCTTCTTGTCATCAGAGACCCATTATTTGTGATTATGTCGAGTGCTACCAGGTTCATCAGTAACAAAGTCGTACATCAATTAGCATAAAATTGTGTGCGTGTACGATCTAAGAAAATATACTTACGTTAGATTTGTCTGTGCCCTACTACAGAGTTTTGCTCGGACAGGTATTCATTAACGGTCACTTTTAGTCGCTTAGTTAGCTTAAATAAAAGCTGGGCTCAAGTCCTATCGATATAAAAGTTTGTTTAATTTGGTGCTGTCGTTCAAAAGTTACAGCTATATAAATAGAAGATACGAAAATGTGGATATTTAATGAAAATCCCTTGATATCATTAAACTTTTCACTTTTAAGCGAGAGCGAGAAATTCAACAAACTTTTTTTAATTAATAGGGTTTCACTTAATCTTTCATATAGGTCGAGTTGAGACCACCAAAAATAGTGTACTACTTTGCTACTAACGTTGACAGTACAATCACCGTCTACTGATATATTTCGTAAAAAAAGGCCAGTTTGATCAAACGCCGAGACACCTGACTAAGAGTTTAGCCTACTAGTGCTAGAAAATTTTTCCGTCAAGATCCAAGGCACAGAAGTGAAATAAGAGATAAGTTTATAATTGGGAGACGATAGACACAGGAGACGACACATGACATTACGACATTGAACATCTTGTACAGGTCATTGACCCAGTGTCGATTACTTCTCGACACATATTACTTTTAGTACAAGTATCCACCGTTTAAAGGTATCAAAAATCTTTTCTCCCTAAAAGTTAGTCCCTTCACCTCCTCCTCACCGCCCCCGCAGCTCCCCTATCACATTATAACGTATTCTACAATACACACACACACAACTTAATTATAAGTTCATGCAAATGAATAAATAATTTGGTTTCAATTTGATTTCTCCCTTCTACATCTTTTAAAGTTGCCATTATATTAACAAATGTACAAAAAAAAAAGATGAAGGTAGAAAAAAAAAGCTTTTACTACCAAGATATTGATTCTATAATGTATTTATATCTTCTTATTAACCAAACAATCCGCAAGGACTTAGAATTTATTTCAGTCTTATTTACCCCCCCCCCCCCCCCATCCACCGCATTTTAACCACAGCCAAAGATGTCTGACGTCACCCGAAAGACACATTTTGTCCAATGTCTCCTGAAAACTGACGAATTATTTCAATTACAGACGAATCCATTCACCCAAGCCCTCCAACATCGTCAAACATTGCCAAAAACAACCGATTGCAGCTGAAGCTACTCATTCAAAGCCACTCGGATTTTCTGTTTTTCCCCCACGGAATATTTAGCTAATAGACACAGGCACAACAATGAAACGTGACCATTAGTAATACGACTGATGAAACAGATGACAAAACACCCGTACACTCGAGCACAATACGATATAAAAATGAAATATAACTCATACACCTACAATTAAATAACCATGGACTCGCCCGCCTACACTGTCTCTTAACAGATCATTTATTTACTAAAAGTGTAAGCAGAGAAGTATATTGGGGTTTAGAAGAAACTACATATGATATACCATAAAGGGTATGATATACCCTTTAGAATAAACTACCCCATAATATACCCTAATTACACCCAATTGCAGGTATCGGGCAGAGCAACCAATTCATGCACATGATGCAAAAAAAAAACAAGTGTGTGCAAACCATAATTGTGCTGAAATCTATAAAACTATATCTTAACAGTTATAAGCTAAGATCTCCTAATAGCATAAAATTTTTTTTTAATACAAAATATCATTAGCAATATAATTCTGTGTATTATACTTACTGTGAAGGTGTATTATACTTTCAATTATAATGTAAATGGACAAGATTGGCTGGATAGCACAAGTTTCTGACAACAAAGTAAAATAATCACATTTTATGATAGCTTATCCCTATATTTGAGAAAAAGAAAAAATTTGTCCTAATACAATGTTCTTCTACTACGTCAAGAATAACTAAGTTGGCTCTTCTGACGTAGAAAATAAAAAACGTTAACGTCAGTTATAACGCTGATTAAACAGATACTAAAAGACACGTAAAATTTAGCTGAATACAGAATAAAAAAAAAAAAAAAAAAAAAAAAAAAAAAAAAAAAAAAAAAAAAAAAAAAAAAAAAAAAAAAAAGCACCTAAGACTAAACAACCGAATAGAATTGCCCGCTCAAACTGTTTATCAATTAATGATTCATTTAGTATTTCAGAATTTAAGCTGTAGTCTATTGTGTTTCGGGATACCGTATATAGTATAATCACACATTATCACAGCAATTGGACAGATCAACCGCAAAGTTTCTGTTTACAAAGATTATTAATATCCTGCTTTTCCTTTATGGTTACACCAATTTTTCTATTTGATACCCATTCAGATTAAAATATCTGAAAAATTTATAATTTACACTATATATAAAAAACATAAATACATGTAAATGACTTTATTAATGTTTATTTCATTTAGTCAACTATAAACGTTACTAAATTAATTATTTCGAATTGTTTACCATTAAAAATTTTTTAACGAAACTGAATTTTGAATTTCTAAAAAAAAATTTTTTTTAAATAAATTAAACGCCTAATCTTGCTAATACGATCCGTGTAGCGTATTGACTTAAACAAGAGCTACCTCTGTGAGGTATCTACTTATCACTCCCTTTTATATTGCAGTTTGTATCCAACTTTTAATTAAAATATTCATTTACGCTTTTTTTATAAATATTTTTTAGTTATTCTTTAATGTAAATTAATAAACTGTCCAACAATTATTTAAAAAACTTATTCGAATTTTTTGAAAAATTAGGTTGAATTAAAAAAAATAAAGTACATTCGACAATAACAACCTATAACAGAAATGTGGCAGAGGTGGTGCAGATGGTGCAAAAAAAAAGATTTTTGCAAGCCTACATTGTGCTGAAATCTAGCAAAGTATATCTGAATAGTGATAAAAGCTCCTATTTTTATCTAGATTATGCATTAAAATACTTACTGTATTATAGTAAAAATTCTAACCTTTCAAGTGATACCTCGCATAATATAGATAAAAATGGAAAAATTACAAGTAGACCGTAGAATATTGATCAAGTGGTAGTGTTAGAAAAGTAGTTGGAGAAAATCATTTTTTTTTTTGTTCAAACGCAATGCTCACGTATTAAATATTTTAAAATTATAATGCAAGTATTTAAGAAGGAATTTTATTTTATTAAGTAATAGTAATTATGTTATCATATAGATAACATACAGTTGATATTTTATTATTAAAAACATTTTTTATTTATTCCAATAAAAAACAAATTTAGTAATCATACGTAATATACATGATAGCAGCTGATGTTTGGTAAACAAAAAAATACAAGTATTTATGATGGTGCTAACACATAGTGAATAATCCACAGCGATGTATCGAAGGTGGTGTAGTTATATTCTAAATTATGATATTTGTTAATTTAGAAAATAAAAAAATTTCTGGAAATTGGATGAAACTTTTAAATAAGTACAGGAAAACATTGTGTATAATTCGTCATAGGAACAATACAAAGAGCCATAAGCAGTTTTAAAATTACTTCTTCAAAAAAATAGTGCTTTAAACATAAACTTCTTCTGTTTAAGGTCTCAATTTTGATAAATAAAATTAACAGTCATTAAAAAAAAAAAAAAGTTATTTTCGCAACAATCGGTCGCACATTAACTTTTTTTTCATAAAAATTTGCAGAAAAATTTTAGTAATTCAATGAAATCAAGACAATTGTCCAATTGTAAAAAAACTAAATGATAAAAAATTTGCAATTAAGCTTTAATTCATTATCATTGCAAAATGTTTGTTTAATTCAATATGATCATAAATTGTATTACTAAATAATGAAACATAGTATGTAAAATCGAATATAGTCGTATACGATCCTCAAAGAAATTTTCGAACAAATTGAAACTTTAAAGTTTTTTTAAGTTGCAAATACCATTGTTCGTTAACTATCCAGCGGATCGAATAAAGTTTATGACTTCTACTTATTCATAACGTAAACTATGTTTCGATATCAGTGAGGGCGCAGTGAAGGCGGGAATATATAAGATACAAATAAATTCTAAGTCCTTGCAGATTGTTAGGTTGGTAAGTGCTAACCCAACGAAAACAGGGGGCATGAAGGGGTTGTGTAGCGGTGTTAAAGAA
>JAPYYV010011497.1:0-13225 GCA_030522625.1 Copidosoma aretas | reverse complement strand
GTAAATAAATCTTTTGTTTTTACAGAGAAACGCAATTAGGTTTTTATTTTAAAACTCTGAACCTCAAAAAACTTCATAAGAAAGATACTTATTACATATTTATTAAACTTGAAGAAATATTTATTGAGAGATAACAATTATTTATTAATTTTAAACACAAGCGTTTTTGATAGAAACATATATTTATTTGAAACAATTAAAGTTTTTTTTAATTCAAATAAATGCACTTGTAATTGAACAAATACTCATGCGAAATTAATAAATGTTTATTAATGTTTGATAACGTTTTTCTCACAATCAATAAATATTTATTCACCAATATTTTATTCAGTTTTGAAACAAATAAGTATTTATTAAACATGAAGAAATATTTATTAAAAGATAATAATTATTTACTAATTTTAAACACAAGCGTTTTAAATTTAAATATATATTTATTTGACACAACTAAAGTTTATTTGGTCCAAACAAAGATATTTATTTAATTCAAATAAAACATGTATTTGAACGTATTCTTATATAGTACATTACTCACCTAGGGAGGAAAAGTAATGAATGTCTCAGAACATAGGCATTTGGCATGTTCTGGGGGTTGCTTTATTTCCTCCCGTAGGTTGTATACGATTTTTCACTAATTTTGCGCTAGGAGAAGGAATTTTCGTCCCGCGAAGCGAGACGAAAGTTCCTACTTTCGGCGCAGTATGGTAAAAAATCATTTATTTGATTAAAAAAAAATTTATTTGAATAAACCAAATTTTTTTTTCAGTGTATGTTTCAAACGAAGCCCGCGGATGGAAAAAGAATACAATGTTTTTGAAATGTAACTATAATCATTATTTAAAGTTTTTACGAAATTGTAAGTTGAATGCAACAAACAAAAAATTAGACGGAAAATATGATTTACTTTATGAAATATGATTAAAAAATATGTTAATTGTTGCTTCGTTTGATATTTTTTCATATGATGAATATATTTATCTCGATGTAAATTAACGTAAGTCCAACGTTTACTTCAGAAAAAAAAGTTAAAATTTTTACCTTAACATCATGATTATTATATTTCACAAACCAGATTTTCAATTTCCATGTTCAGCATACAGACAATGAAAAAACCCCGCTTCCATAGACTTGTTTTTTTTTACCTTATTCAGGGTTTTAAAAAAAATTTTTGAGTTCCAAGAAACGGATTTTTTATATCTGATATTTTTATCACTTGGGTACTATAATTTTTGTGAAAAATCATAACTTGAAACATACGCACGATAATTCAATAATATTTTTGTTAAGTTTTCGTTATATTACGTATATCCATTAAAGTAACAATTCGGAATAATGTTTTAATTGCTCTTTAAATATAATTATTTTTAGAATGTTTTTTGTACTACTTAGTTAAAAAAATCATAATCTCATTTTCAAAACAATTTCGTTTTATAGAGAACACAAATAGCTTCTTTTCCATTTCGAATCATCCTGATAAGTTATTGAATTTTTTTTTGTATTAGAAAAACAGAAGAATAGTTATCCAGAAAGCTTTTTGTTAATTAATTCGAAGCGGTTTTTTTATTTACAATGGCCTAAAATACCCAGGAAAAATTTGTTAAAGCCAATAAAAGCGATTTTCGGAATTTGTTTAAAATAAATTAGTTCAAACAAATTTCGACCTGGCAAACTTTTGATCCTTATTTGGGAGCATGCCCTAAACGCAGTATGCCAAAAAAACAGATCAAAAAATTGTTCCTACGGAAGAGGGGTTTTTTATTTTTCAAATAAGAATTTTTTTTATCAACATATATTGTAAAAAAAGTTATAATGATAAACTTTCAAATTTCATCCGACCAATAATACGACACTTCTTCTTTGCATGGAGAAGTGTCCGCACTTGACTACATATTTTACTAATTTTGCATGACTGCCTACAATAAAAACTTTTACTCATGAAAGTAATGATTTCCGTATATTAAATTCGACTATCAATCTGATATTGAAATATACAAATTTGTACCATAATACTTCTCGGAGTAAAATAGTCACATCTACTGACAATTTAAAAAAAATGTTCTCCTCTCTTTTAGTAATCCACTCTTTTGTTATTACTTGCTTTGACTCTTCTATATTGGGTATGTCTTTTATTTTACATCAAGTAGCTGGAGTTTTGCTATTTTTAGAAAAATTCGGGATGAAAAAAAAAGATTTGACAACTGTATGGGTGAAAAAGTTCGGAATGATAGCTCAAGGTTCTTATAGATAGTGCAGATTGGAGATGCGTATCGCATAATTATTTATAATTAAAACTGCACGTCAAATGCACAATCCAAACCAGAGGTGGCATAAAGATTAAGAGGAAAGAAGGGCAAAGAAATAAGAAAAAAAAGTTGAAGAGAAGGAGGAGAGCGAGCTTCTCAGGAACTGCTCTGTATTTGTAAGAGCCAATCTCCTCTTATTGTCTAGCCAACTGGATGATTGCATGGTTGGAAAAAAAGGATCCTGATTCTCTACATTCTTGACGTTAAAGAAATTGGATTGTGTGGAATGAATTTCTGGGTTTATCAATAATACGTTTCTTTGCAGTGTTTTGTAAAAAGTTTTTTAAATTTTTTCTCTACTATTAAAATTTTGTTGCCAGGGTCATTAGGTTTCAGCGCTTGGGGGGGGGGGGGGGGGGGGGGCGGGGGGGGGGGGGGCGATCGCTTCTATTGCCCCTTCCCCCCTTAAACCGCCCCTGAACAGCCGCCGGGTTTCAGCAGAGGAGCGCATAGCTGAATAAACCAGTCCCATGATCCTTAGTAGTTTCTATGTTAGAAAAAGTCTGTTTTTTCTTGCATTCTATGATAACATCTTTCTCATACCCACACAAGTGCAAGTTCGCGCATACGCACGAGTAACATTGTGATTGTAAACGTACCACTACTATCGTAATGCCCTGCTCGCATGAGCTTACCCCATTCAAAGTTTGGCCAATTTTATGTTGTTAATGTTGTTGTTGTAAATTCATACCTTTTAAATTATTTAACACATTTTTATTTTTTTTCAATAAGCGTTGACCGGAGGAAAAGTGATCATCGATATTGCCTGATACACTGTTATCATCTATCTTATCATCACCTCTTATCAGTCAGTGTTTACTTTAATTCAGTCGGAATCATCAGCTCAGTTATTTGGGTAAATAGCCAAAATGTATCAAATTGTTATTCCGATAGAAACGAGTAGCTCGCTTTAATAATCACGCTTACACGATTGTTGCTGTTCACCCTTCAGTATACTTACTCTGAGCTACGCCTGTTATAATAGCGCGTAATGAGTCACGCGTGTACGTAGGCTGGACAAAAAATTGTAGTCGACATCACAGCTGATCGGTGCCTGGAGTCCGAAATGAAAATCAAAATGAGCAAGGAGAAAAAGATGGTCTCTGAGTATACGGCAGTGAAGAAAAAAAAAAACTGCTGAAGGGAGCGTGAGTGTTGGTATATATATGATTGAAGAATGCCAGTTGTAATTTAGCAACATTGCGTGTAGCGTCTCACGAGAGGGCAAGAGAGTAGAAGCAAGTAAGGCGGGAGAATCCGCTAATGACGCTATACCATGGCATTGAACAGCAGGAAATACAAAGCAGACAGAGCTCTGTTCTGACTCTGCCCCCACCGCCGTCGGCTCTCCTGTTCCCTCTCTCCTCTCTTTCGCCCCTATTTTCTCTATCAGACTCCAACACTCTTTTTCTTACAGTATAATTATATTAAGGAGCCCCTTGCGCCATCTCCGTGCCTAGTAGGGCGCCTATCATCCCGTTACGTTCAACTCGCCAGTACTCAAAAAATACTCCACAAATCACGCCCAAAATATGTACAGACGTCCTTTGGACTCACTAGTTTTTTTACAGTTTTTGTCACATATTTATAAGGTATGTAAATTACCGAAAAAAAAATATGACCTGCAAATCAAAACTTCAATCGATAAAAGTCAAAAGTGTGCTACGAATTTTCGAAAATCACAAATTTTTTAACACAACAATATGTATTTACTTTTCAAGGACGTGTGTACAAAATTTCAGATAAAAATATTGACAAAAAAAAATTTGAGAAGCATTTTAGTGAAAAAGTTTTGTACCGTGCTTCGCTGCACCATGTGGTCTAGTCTACTTTTAATACATTCACAACATGACTCCAAGATAGGTGAAGATACAATCACATATACAAATGACTCCAGTGGCATTCACCTATCAAATTATTTCTCAACGTACAGCGCGAAGCCTCCATATGTGATAGAAATCGCTATATTTTTAAATAGCCCTTATTTCAATAAACATCGAATTTTTAATGAATTTCTTTCAAATTCATACCAAGTAAATTCGAGTAGTCAAATTAAAATTATTGATGAGACGAAAAAAAACCACCTCGGTGGTGCAAGGCCACCATTAGCATTATACTTATACAAAGCAGGATTAGGTGAAAGACAGACAGGTTCTTAGAGTAAAGTGTCATTATATAATAAGTGCACGAACAATAATTTTCTAAATAATTTATGCGTGTCTTAATATTTTTATTGTTCATTTGAAGTTGAAATCGATGGAGTTCTTTCCTTCGTGGTACAATAGGGCTACTTACAGCAGCGTTTTCAACGGAGACATCAAAATTGTTACTTAAATATACAAATATTTTGTAAACCGTTTTACAATAGTGTGCGTAAAGTAGTCGTTTTCCGCACTGTTTTTCTTACCATGAGTGTAAAGCCTTTGCACTTTGGGCCATTGAATGACTTTCCTGCCCTAGGGGACAAAGAGATTAGCGGGCTCAAAGTGTGCCCACGGGCGCAAAGTTCGACTTTGCACCCTCGGAAAGAAAAACGTCGTGGGAACCTCGGGCACAAAGATACAAAAAGCCCGCCCTTCGGGCATGATTTTTTTACTTTCCGCCCATGGTACGAAATCTACTATTAGTGTGGAAATTAGTAGTTTTCGTACCTCGGGCACTTTTGCAACCCTGGTACACCCTTGGTAGAAAAAACAGCGTTCGCCACTCATGTGTATCCAATCAGGAGGGTCCCAACAGTCCCTCGGGCGTTGCTTCGCAAGCGCCCTCGGGCTCAGGGACCGCCTAGGAGAGATGCACATTTTTGACGAAAACTACTATTTGTATATTAAGGAGGCTCCGTCATAAAAATTTTCAAAAAGGTATACATCACATTATATCAATAAAGATTAATCAAAATTATCCGATGCTGAACTTATTTATATCCCAAATGGTCAAATCGGTCAAAATCTTGAGAAGTTCGAGCTCAGAGATTCAACTAATGCATGGATTTACGTGGGGCATAGTAGGGAAACGAATTGTTTCAGTCTACAGAAAGCCAAACGTAACTATTTCCGCAGAACAAATGTATACGTTTTAAAGCCGAAGTCGTCCTCTTTCATATGCCGTGATGAAATAGGGAGGTAATCCGTCAATATTGCGAGATATTTGTAAGATAAATAAAAGAATATCAGTTGCCTTCGACAGAGGACAATATGATATAACTACATATACTTGGGGTCAGCAGCTATTATACCGACACTGTTGTCTGCGCGTTGTAGGTAAAAAAAGATCGAATAAAACAATAACTTTTTTTCCATAAAAAACTCACGTTTCACGTATAAATATCAAATTTGCTGGTTTATATTTTATTGAAAATAGCAAAATGATTTTCAAACATATTTTTTAGTTCGAAATCAAAAGTTGATTTATTATTCGTCTTTGACTTCAGCGGTAGTCATCGGAGCCTCCTTAAATCAATTATTAATTTCTTAGGTATAATCACATGAAGTCAATTTGGTGAACGATCCTGTTATTTCACAGCGGGGGGATATACTGGACCGATCGGAGCTCAAAAAATCTCATTCGATTCGTATTTTTATTGCGCATTTTTTATCTCATTACACTTTATTTTCCAAATGCATGGTTCGAGCATGGTTTTATCGTAAATCGGAAAAAAGTGATTTTGACGATTTTTGCCATTTTTTTTTAACCATCGGGCGGCGCTGGGATTGGCGATAAAACTTAGTATGTTATTTCTAATGTTATTATCTAGCAAAAAAAAATTTTGAATTGGAGCTCGCAATTATTGGTTTTTTTTGCCCCGAATCAGCTAATTCTACCCAACTATTTTTGTTTTATAAATATATTTGCGGTAGTAGTATACCATATTCATACATAGCAAGTTTTAATTCCTACACGCGTGTCTGTATTAAGATTCTTGAATATGCTACTAGTTTTTTTTAATATGTTTATGTTCATTTCGTGAAGGTATGGCCCATGTAAAGAAAATTAAGGTTATGTTCTCAAACAAAAAATCTTTCCATGTGTACGACTCGATAATGATGTCCTCTTTACAAAAGTTGTAAAAGTTGTTATCTATGGCCTATCTAGCTCTTCCTAAGAAATGCAGCATTATTGTCTTATTCTTAATGAGTCTTATTTCATCACAAAATCATTTCACAATAATTTGAAAGTACCTGTTGTGGTTTTCTAAATACGCTAGAATTTTTTTTCAAAAATTCTAACTTCAGTTTCCTAAGGATACAGCCAAAATAAGGGAAATCAAGGTTATATTACCACATTAATACACCTCTCTATTTGTGCACCGCGATGTTGCTATCTATCTATCTATCTTCCTTAGAAAACTCGTAAAAATGGTCAACTTCAGTCTACTTTTCTCCCTCTTTAACACTGCACTTTTTCGAATTTTGTAAGATTATGTTGATCGGGGTCATCCATAAATGGCGTGAGGCATTTAGGCTGGGAGATGAAGGGGGTCGAGCTGAATCTGCCCCACAGCGGGGGTCTCGAAAAATATGATGTAATTTTTTTTTTTAAGTAATAGTGTTAAGTTGCGAGGAAATCAGGTTGAATTAAGTGATAGTTATATACGTAACAAGTGCGGGAAAGACGATTTCTCATAGGAGTTGTCTAATAATATTCTGCCCATATAATAATAT
The DNA here is from genome assembly GCA_030522625.1 of Copidosoma aretas. Taxonomy (NCBI): domain Eukaryota; kingdom Metazoa; phylum Arthropoda; class Insecta; order Hymenoptera; family Encyrtidae; genus Copidosoma; species Copidosoma aretas. The sequence continues at coordinate 6,261 of JAPYYV010011497.1, read as the reverse complement.
TCTAAAAATGTATTTAAAATAGGAACAACAGAGTTTATGTTGCAATATCCATCAAAACCCATTCATCAATACTTAAGGGGGCTCCAGCGGGGAAAGTTGGAAGATCAGTTGGGAATTTGTCGATTGTTTTAAACTTGCTGATTCTAATAGTACCCTTGTTTACCCCCCTAGACGTGTCAAATTACGAGATTTTACATCACAATGGTTGTACATTTTATACACGCGTTTATGGAGTAGAGTAATTATTTTACATTCTTTGTCAAGAATAAACAATTTCACAAGGAGTTCGGGAACAAGCGACACATAGGATTGAAGCTTGTGCAATTCTGAACAGATTTGCACTTTACAGCCCAAAGGTAGCCGGGCATTTTTTTGAGTTATAAACGATCCTATTATAAAAGAGAGATTGCGATATTGTATGGAATTGAAGGTTCGAGGAATCGAATTGAACCTGAGATTTTAAAATGTTTTGCAAGATTATAGTTCAAAATAATGACTAAAGTGGTAATGCTATCAAGTCGTTTATTAGTATCAAGAGATACAACGTTTCGGCCTGTACAGAACTTAGTAGTTCAAGGCCCTTATCAGGTACACATCTAAAATGAAAATAAATATAACAATAACAATTCCACAAAAGTGATGATCGGTATCACACACGTCACACGAAAACACTCACAGTAGCAGCTCGACGGAGCACTGCTACACTGTAAAAAAACTTCTGGAAAAAACTTCATAAACTGTATTAATTTTAATAAACTGCTTATTAATTTTGTACATGCAGTATATCTGTATTGAGTAAAAGCTTATTAATTTCAAGAAATTTCTTATCAATTTTAAGAACTTTTTTAGCAGTGTAGGTAATACGCTCGATGGTATAGCGTCAAATACAATTTTGAATTATCGAGCTGGCTCTTATGTAGGCTTACCACTACAACCGTCAGCGACATAATGTGTGAGAGCTAGTGTCGAAGCCACCTCTCTAGTCCTTTGGTCCACAAACAAAACTAGTACTAGCACAGAAACAATTTAAACGGAATAACGAATTTAATTTTTCGAGGCTGTTAAAAATTTTTTTGTAGCAAGATCTTATGTTGTTAGTATCTTGCATTCTATTGATATTGTCTTTGCTAATGTGTATGTGTAACATTTCAGACAATAAGCGTTTATATTTATTTTTTTCTGTGTCTAAAATTTTTACATTTGTGAAATCGAAAGTGTGACTGGTTTGTAACATGTGGTCGACTAGAGCTGATGTTTGCTTGAGATGTTTGCAGTCATTTCTATGTTCATAAATTCTTTTATCAAGTTTCCTGAATGATTGGCCTGTGTAAGAGGCAGGGCAATCATTATATTTAATTTTATAAACAATACTGTCTTTGTCCAAGTGTGCAAGTCTGTCTTTTCCTAACTTCACATATCTATGGTGGCTTCGACACTTGCTCTCACACATTATGGCGCTGACGGTTGTAGTGGTAAGCCTATATAAGAGCCTGCTCGGTAATTCAAAATTGTATTTGACGCTATACGTATTACCTAGCAGTGCTCCGTCGAGCTGTTACTGTGAGTGTTTTCGTGTGACGTCTGTGATACCGATCATCATTTTTGTGAAATTGTTATTATTATATTTATTTTCATTTTAGATTTGTACCTGATGAAGGCCTTGATATTAACTACTAAGTTATGTACGGGCCGAAACGTTGTATCCCTTGATATTAATAAACAACTTGATAGCATTACCACTTTAGCCATTATTTTGAATTATATCCTTGCTATCACTAGAGTCACTCAACTACACAAGATTATAGATGTCAAACTAACCTTTGGCACGTGGCGCACGCTCTTTGAGGCTAGTCTTATTATAAAAGAGAGATTGCGACATAGTATCGTATTGAAGGTTTGAGATATCGAATTGAACCTGAGATTTTAAAATATTTTGCAAGATTATAGTTGTCAAGTTGTTAAGTGCTGCAGCGCAGCGCGGCCAACTGCTGTTTTACTAAACTGCTTCTCAAATTTTTTCTTTTTAATATTTTGATCTGAAATTGTGTACACGTATTTTCGAAAGGTAAATGCATAAAGTAATATTAAGAAATTTCTTATCAACTTTTTGAAAAAACTGTGAGACACTAGACAATCTGAAGAATGGCTATAAAACTTTTTGGCCTGATTTTCTAAGTATTCTTTGAGTACTGACGAGTTGAACATAACTTTCCGTGATAAGCACCCAAAGATTGTTGTAGGTACAGGAATGCCCCGCTGGAGCCCCCTTATGGCATCCTATAAGAATTGTTAGTTTTGGCCTATCTGGCACCCTGCGTGCTCCGCGTGCCAACCCCCGACATCGAATCATATTTATTTCCATAATTTTTTAAGGAAAATCAAATGATTAGCTGGGGTATATCCCGTATATCACAATATAAAGTTTTAATTTTTTTCATTAAATAACTTTTTATTCAATTTTTCATAATAGAGATTTCAAATTTACCGGCGCTTAGCCAGTCTCAGCGAATCAAATACTTGGAAAGCAGGCTTCACCTGAACCTCATAGATTCTTTCAAGAAGGAAGGATATGTTGGAGCCGAGACTTACAAGAGAAGTTAAGCTCTGGCTATTCAACGATGGGGGTCGAACTCTAACTTTGGAATACAGTATTCCTATATGTAACGCATAAACGCAGCTCGATGACTCAAGGTGGAAAGTGCCATATACATCTACGGCAATGCTTTACGACTCTGTATGGAAAGTGTCCCATGAAAGATCTATGGTGGCATAGTGGAGATAACAGTAGAGCGGAGGGGAAGGAGACCAAAGTTCACACGAAGAATCGACTTCTTTTAGAGAAATTAGCGAGACACTTTTTGGCTATATACATGAATTTTCCGTCACGTGCTCGTTCAAACAATTGTCCATGATCACTTACAGTATTGCTTCTTTTACTATACATATTTAATTGTTTCCATGTACCTTTTTTTGAGAATTTGATGTTTCTGGTGTATTTTGTGTGTGTCAGTTTTCTGTTTTTTTGTTTTTAAACAAAAACTTCTTTTTTGTACTCACGGGAGGCATGATCTTTTTTTATGTAATTTACGAAGTTTTTCTTAGATAGTCGCCCTTTCTGCGTGCGAGAGTCCATAATTCTATTCCAATTTGGTTTCTTTATCAACGCTATGAACTAGTTTTTATCTGAATCATTTCGTTCGAAATGTTAAGTCGTAGTTCAAGTTTAAGCTAGTGAAAGTTTAAGAGAACGTGACATCCAGATTCGATCATGCGATTTAAGGTAGTTGGTCCAAAAATCAACCTACAACAGATTGTTCCCAAACTTCGGGGATCACTTGATAATATTGCTATGCATTGATGGTTGAAATCTTTAAAAGATCGTCCGTAATGTTTTTAAGATACGAAGCTTCAAAGTTGGATTCTTCAACGTGGTTAGTATAGGCTTGCCACGTGAAAAACAGACTTTAAAAGCAATTTTTATAAAATCTCTCAACGGATTTTGTCAAAAAACTAATATGGTACTTCAGATACCTTTCGTAATGACGCATTCAAATATTAGATCATTTACCCGTACCGTTTTTAAAATATCCCAATTTTTATGTAATTTTCAATCCTTTCAATATATCTATATTCTGCTATAATTTTCCTAGCCTTTTTGACTTTAATCAGAATTTTACAGTATTTTTCGAGATTTCTGTGATTTACGAGTTTCTACGACTGTTTTGGTATATAAATCCGTGCCATCAATTAATTATTTATGCGACAAATCATTTAATAAACATCAATATGAACAAATATACTTATATATGTATATCCGCACCAACTACCTTAATATGATATGTACGCCGATTGCGTGCAGTTTATTGAAACTTGACTTGACGGACTCCATGAAGTACTTATATGTTCTATTTTGTAAGGTTTAACTGGCGATGGCGCATTCGAGATAATAGTGTAATGTCGTCGCTGCTATGCGAGGCAAGTTTTCCACGATAAATAACGTTGCACAAATGACTTAAACAAGACTGCAGCGGCTGTGCAGTATGTTTTATGAAGAAACCGTATACATTAGCATCATCGTTGCTAGATTAAGGGAACAGTTAGTAGCACATCTTGGCTCGACTTGCTCTTATGCTAGCTCTTATGCACGTGTGTGTGTGTGTGTGTGTGTGTGTGTGTGTGAGTGTGTGTGTACATGGACATGCGTGTTATGTAGACAAGACAAGTTTACGCACACACACATACAACAACACATAAAGAAGGACTTATTGTTGTATAGATTATTATTGCATTAAAACAGCAACTGGTGCATTTACTACAGATGTAGGCTGTGTAACATTAGCAGCAGATTCCATGTCGGCAATTACTGATTTCTGAGAGTTGGCAAACGAAATCCATCATCCATTGCGGTATGAAAATGAGTCTAGCATAGGTTTTAATGCCGCAAGCTATATGGCTCGCTCTCTGGCTGGCTATTCCTTCCATTGTGATCATTATGCGTATTACACGGGCACCTTGCACCAATACCTATCACGACAGATAAGCAAAGTGTGCAATCGCTAGGTTCACTTAAAGAAGTACGCATGTTGTATTTATTGATACCTTGATGGGTCGGCGAGATATTGTGGTACAGAAATCATTTTATTAACTTTGCAGTATATTATGTGCGAAAATTTTAATGTTTAGAAAGAACTCACAAAAAATGACTACCTCCTCGGTTTTCATCCGATTCTAATTTTCAAATTTCGTTTTATTCCTCAAACAATTTCAGATGGAGTGACCATCGGAAAATTCTGATGTTTAAAAAGTTAGGTGTAATATAGAACTTGCATGTTTTCTAATTTTTTTTTTTCATTAGTAAATAGTGCACTGAGTACGCGTGTAAGACATTTTTTTTCAATGTTGTTATGAATTTATAATAATTGATTGAAATTTCATGTCACATTCGAACTGATATTACGTGATATGACGTCAGAGCTTCTGAATATTCTGAGGTTTCTTCAGTTTTCACAGGGGGGCGAAAAGCCGAACTAACCTTATTATCATTAACACCACGAATCATAAGATGGTTATGTTGCACTCATTGGGAGAGATATAACCTTCTGTCGTGTCCACATAAGTTTTAGTAGATTTCCCGACGTAGCGTGAAGAATTCTGGTCATTTACAATAAAATATTTTTAAGTAATAAACTTAGTAAGTTGCTCTCATAGTCTGCTGTAGGTTTCGGATAAAATTCAAATGTGGTAAAATGACATCTGAACTCAATGTTTTACGTCCCGAAACTTAAAGGCAATAAACCTCTAAAAATTCAGAAGAACCGATGTCACAGTCACCTGATATCGATTTGAATGAGAGCTTGATTAACACCCTCAGGAAATAATTTATTTCTCAATTTACTCGTTATTTATCGATGATATTATAATCGATGTATAATCAATTGAGATCACTCTAGCGATATAAAGCATTAGTTGATTGAATCCTGCTGCATGCAAGTTTTCTATTGTTTTGTAGGGAAATGAGAGGTGTTACATGATTTTGTTTGAACAATCCCGCGTAACTGCTTGCACATAAATATCCCATGGTAACTCCATCTGTAATCATTTGAGGAATACAACGAACGTTAAAAATTCGTAATCGGATGAAAAACTTAGGAGAAAGTCATTTTTTGTGAGTATATTTCTAAAAATTGAAATTTTCGCATATGGTATACAGCAAAGTTTATAAAATGATTTCTTTCTTGCTTATAAAGTACCCCTTTTTCGTACCACAATATTTTTTCATTGCTAAATTTCCATGGAAACCTTTAATAAATATCACAAATGCAGTGCTATATACTCGGATTTATATATGCGGTGAAGAACATCCTTGAATTGTTTCAAGAACTATAACTAGTGAAGATTATTATCAGAGATTAACCAGATGATTTTGAAACAAACTGTCTATCGACCAATCAGCAACTGGATAAGCATCTACTGATTACTTATCATAAGGTCACAACTAAAAATTACTGCAAATACACTACCGGAGAAAAGAGTGGGGAATCTCGGTTTGGCCAATCAGAATGATTCTAGTAGCGTCGAGTGCAATTTTAAAATAGTACCCCCAAACGAGGACACTGTATAGCAGGAAGAAAACTTTTCGTACTCTGTACGAACTGTGTGTGCCGTATTCGCTCCGAGAATGACCGCAGCGCCCTCCGCTCGTGGTCAAAGCTGGCATTCTGAAGGTACGCGAGGGTATCTTTCAACACACACATGAGAGAA
>JAPYYV010011496.1:0-13058 GCA_030522625.1 Copidosoma aretas | reverse complement strand
ATTACGCACCAAGGGAGGGAAATTAAAGAATGCTCTAGATCACACGTGCATTGCTACCCGAGGCGAAGCCGAGGGTGGCAAACGTGTGATCTGAGCATTCTTTATTTCATCCCGTGGTGCGTATACGATTTTTCATCAATCCTGCGCCGGGAGGAGGAATTTCTTTCCCGCAAAGCGGGAGAAAAGTTCCTACTTCCGTCGCAGTATGGTGAAAAAAAGTTTTTCTTCGACCAATGGTTAAGTTGCAAATTGCAACAAACAACGAAAATGTGCGATTTCGTTCTTATCAAATAACTATTGTTGCAATTGGCTGAGGATGCTGATAATACACTAATCCAATCAGCTTCCACGTGTATTTTATGAGCATTTTCACGGTTTTTACGTGATGCTGATTCCGGGAATGCAGACGAGACACTCTATACGGAGAAATATTGTACTACAAAAAGTACTTTTACAAAATGCGACATCTAGAAACTGCGTGCGCACTTTTAGCCCACAGCAATCGCAGGAATGTTAGTGTAGAGGATAGTAGAATGAAAATTTTACGTCAACGGGAAAAAACTGATATTTCAGTATACTTTTCACATTTACCAAACCTTTTAAAGCGAAATGGAAAAAAATGTGATGTATTTTTTTTCACATACATCATGTAGGCTGTCGTGGACATAGGCCATTATTTGACCCTGATGTGAAAGAATTGGAAATAAACGAAGGAGATTCTCTAAAACTGACATGTTCGGGTGACATGGGTAATGTTAAACTTTATTACCCATTCTACGATGGACAAAACATTGACTGGATGAATAATACGAATAGCATTTACGAAGTAAGTTAGACTACTTTACTCATTTATACTTATCAAAATAATGGGAATAAAGAGTGAGAAACACTAAAGTTAATTTTAATTGAGAAGGAGATAGAGCCATCCGAACATAAAATTTATAAAAACGCTGGCAATAACTTGACATTTGAACGACCATCAACTGTCACTGGCGACACTGGTTGGTATGGCTGCCTCTATGAAAATGACACGTTATTGAGCATGGACTGGAACGATCTGAATTCCACTTGGCTATACGTTTACGTTAAATGTAATAAACTTTTATATGACTATCTTCTCTTTACTTGAAGAAATAATTACATACCATAATAACATATGGATCATGAAAAATAAAAAATAATTGTTTTTTTTTTTTGCAGCTAATAAAGGGGCTTTCAATCCATTCGATGGATCCTTAGATTACGTTCTTAATGGTTTTTTAACATGCTACACGGGTATCGGGAAACGAATTATTCTACCATGCCGCCCAACTTTTTTTACATTGAATGTGACACTTAAAAAGAATGGCATAGTAAAGAATACTTGATTACATAATCTGCACCTTCACAAGCAAATTGCAAACTAACATGTATTATATTCTATTGACTTAGGACCTGAAGAACAGCTCGAGGATATCTTTCGATCCCAAATTTGGTTTTGCTATCGAAAACTCAACATATACTGATGATGCCAACTACACTTGCGAAATTAATCAAAATATTTTACTTAAATTAAAAGTTAAACTCAATATTGCAGACGGGGATCGTCTTAAAACTCCGATGATCGAAATGGATGATTTCGGGTACGCTGCTTTAGGCTCTACGTTGAACGTCAAATGCGTAGTCGAAATGAACATAGAGAATTCTTATGAAATCTCGTGGAATACTCCACATATTTCGGTCGGTTCAAATGTACTTATGCATAATTAATATATACTTATGTCCTATGGCTTATAACCTAGCCAGTGATGCCATCTACCCAAGACTTTTCTACTATACATAGTTATAGTCATCAGTCAGGTGGAGAGCTAGCGACTATATCTATATATATCAACCGTCACGGTGGCGCAGCAGTATAGAGTTGCAGTTTTGTCAATCTCCGGAGTCAAGTAGTGTATGGGCAGGGGTATGACTTGATTCGAGTCTTGCCGTTTGCCTAGAGGTTCACTTCCGCTGCTTCTTTCCTCGGGTTTGATCAACTGTTCTTCTTACGCTACCGCGGACAACGTGAGCGGGAGGTCTGCAGGAGTTCAGTCCTGGTCCCTATGCCCTACACCTGGACATAGACACCCAGACCAATCTTGGGCAATACACCGGGCCGTTCCAGGTTGGGTTTTTTTCAAGAGGTTTTTCCCCACCCCACAGGACGGGTCCTAGGCGAATGCGGAACGGTTGTTAGTCAAGCCCTACCCCATCCCATCCCTCTTCCCTTCCCTCTTTCAAGTGCTAAGTGCTCTGAATAGTGCCCTTAGTCGGAGCCGGACGTACATCAGAAAAGTCTTGGGTAGATCGCATCACTGTAACATACACTTATTATTGTTATACTGCCACTGTTAATTACTTGTTAAATGTGTTCAATTATCAGAATTCACACACAGTTGCGAATAAAATTGAAGAAAACAATGGTCTCATAAAGTTGGTGACATCTGAGATTGTAGTGAATAATGTTACTTACGACGATGAGGGAAATTATACTTGCCAAGTAAAAGGACGCTCATATTCAACAAGAACTAAAGCTTATATTAAAGTATACAGTATGTTAGGCGATGCATTTGTTTTCATTATTTTTCTTCAAGTATGTGTAGAAAGTAATTTCTATTTTTTGCTGGAATCTGATTTTGTAGAACCGTACATCAATTTGACGTCTGATCAGAGTATTGTTGAAAGAAAAATTGACATTTACGATTCCGTCACTTTTGTGGCTCACGTCGACGCACGTCCGCCACCAACACTCAGATGGTAATTAATTTGGCTGTACTTACAATCGCGTTTATGCGCACGATACGTATCACCAGTAATTAGTCTTTTTATCCAACTTCGAACATTAAAGGTTCAAACACGGTACTGAGGAAATTACAACGTCACAGGCATTCTGGAGTAATAGGTTTTCAATATCAAACAACGAAACGACGAGTATTTTAACGATAAATGACATGTTTAGACAAAACATGGCCAATTACACTCTTCAAGCGAAAAGTAGCGCTGGAGTAAAATGCTTAAATTTTACTCTCTATATTCACAGTAAGTATTATACGATGTATATTAGTTTTTGTAAAACTACAATATTATTTTACATTACTGTTTTTTACGACACTTTTGTAAATTTATTGCAGAAACCGTACTTGTTATCGGACTCAGTACTTTCAAAAAACGTTACAACTTTGGAGATAATGCAAATATTGTTTTCACAGCCGCTGGATATCCAAAGCCTAACACATCGTGGACCTACACAAGTTGCCCCACAAGTGAATTTGATTATAGCTGCGAAACATATGTGTTAAATGTTAGCTATAATAAAGAAACTGCTATTTTCTTATTAATTTTTTTTTATTATGATAAGATTTCTTAGTATACATCTAGGGAGGGCAATAATAATTATTTCATAAATGAATTTTTTACGAATTAAGGGTACAGAAATAGGTCTGCCAGAACCAGCCAAAATCACCGAAAAAATAACGTTAAGAAACTTGACAACTTTTGGGAAACTAAACTTCACAGCTTGTAATATTCATAACTGTCGCTCTCAGATACATACTATTCTTATTACCGGTATGGATACCTATATCATGATTTTATCTTATTTATTAAGCATCAATTTCTCACCTTAACTGTTATTAAAAACTGCATTTGATGAAGATGGAGTACCGAATACAGACATTGGGATTATACAGCCCAAAGGAAAACTGTACGTAGGTGATAACGTTACTTTAATCTGTACTGCTGTAAGGTACAGGTTTAAATCTGTAAGATGGTCGGCGAATGAGATACCTGGTAAGCATTTGAGTACCTTATTGAAAAAAAAATACTCTTTAAATAGTTAGACTCACAATAAATATGACTTAATTTTGACACCGTTTCAGGGAAAATAAGCATCACTTCGGAAATAACTAATTTTACCTATCGTAGTGTTCTATCAATTAATAACGTGCAGAAATCACACGGAAAGGAATGGAGGTGCTCAGCAACAAGTTTAGGTGTCGATTACGGTTACGCATCTTGTCGCCTTTCACTTGAAGGTAATTATAAAATAGTAATAAATGTAAATAATGCAACAAATGCGATTTTTTTGTGTAAGTACTTAATCATCTCACACATGAGTCGTCTATAATGATACGTGCAAATTAATCACATGAGGGTGTAAGACGATATTTAGGCTAAATTACGATTATCAGGTACAGAGACTACAACTGTTAGAAAGATCGAATGAGTGCGTGAAATGCATCCATGCAGATTAAATAGTTTTCCATCTGAAAAAGAAAACCTTAAGAATGGTACAACCTCGGCTAAAAGAAATTTTTGTATCAACTGTTTGTGTAGCTTCTAAAACACGGGTTTATGAATAATTAATGGATAATTTTTTTTTTCAAACTTGTATATTTAATTTATTCATGAAAACAACAGCATTTTCACTTCATTTAAATTAACCACTGTAATTTAGTTAAAAATATGTACTACGTCTTCAGAAATTATAAGATGTATACTCGATCGACCCGTCGACATTTCTTGTGTAGTGTATCAAATTACACTTTCACCTGGATGTGTGCCTGAAAATTTGTAAATCGTAAGAACAAATAAAAAAATTACATGTAAAAAGATATTGCAGAATTTTTTGACTGAAATATAAATTGTTTATTGTAACTGACTGAATCAGAAATATAAAAAATTAAAATATTTTCTAAAAAATCATGACCATGCAATAATAATTGTTGTAACAATCAATCGAGTAGATCAAGTATACATCTTATAATTAGTTAAGACGTGACACAACCTATTAAATAAATTTTAGTGTTTGAACTAAAAATTATGTTGTTTTCGTTATAAAATTATAAGTATACGAGTAACAAAAAAGATTTATGAAAATGTTTTGTAGGTCATGTTTTTCAGTTGAAAATCACTTGCCAGTTCTATCACTGATCTTACAACTTTCTTTCGGTAATTTTAGTGAAATATACTTTGTAATGAATTGAAAGTTTCAATTGTTCTTGTAATATAAAAAATTTTCCAATAAATATTCACAACTTGCGTCTGAAAAGCTACACAAACAGTCGTCAGTCGATAAAAAGAATTACTATTTGCCGAGGTTGTAACTTTGATAAGGTTTTTTTTACTTTAATTATTTTCGAAAGGTATTTTTATCCTATATATTGTGTAATAATTGTTTTACAAGAGTGTTTTACATTTTGCAAAATTAAACAAATAATGTCATACGTAAATGTATCGACATGACATTTTGAAATTTTGAGTACAAAAACCACATAATTGGATACAAAGTTGAAAGTTACTCAATTTTTTGTTTGTTGTAATTATATAAACAAATGAATTTTCAAACATCTTTTTATTCTAAACGTATTGCAAAAAGAATACAAGAAATCTTTTCAGATTAAAATAAGCCTAAGAGTAAAAAAAAGCTCCTCAAAGCAAAATTTGTAATTTTTAGTTGATCTATTTAAATAATTAAATAACATAAGAATTGTTAGGGCTTTCATATGAATACTGAACAAATTTAGAGTGTACCCTTAAAATTATATTCAAAATGTAAAGGTTCCTTGTGGAGTTTATAATGACCACAAGTAGCCCTCATCGTCTGGACGAATATTCCTTGCAAAATGCGTGTAAGTACTTTTTTTTTATTTGTGAATTACTAGTATATGCATGGAATCAGATACTTATCGCATAATTACTTTAACGACAAGTGTGATTATTATCATTAGGTAAGCAATCGATCACCATTAAAAATGTTTGCAAATATCCAGTATAAAACTTTCAGCCTATTTATGTATAAAAGATATTAAAGCATATAGTTATACATGTACACGGCTTTATAAAGTATTTTGTTTAATTTTGTGTTAGAAAAACCTGAACGCTAAATTTTTGAATTCTACTTCAATAAGTTTTGGAAGTTAAACCACTTTAATGTCTGAAAAAATAACAATTTGTATCAACGAAAGATGACTGCCCAAGTCGAACTGTTTCCCTCACTATTTAAGATTCTTGCAAAGTCCCTATGTTGAAGTAAACCTTCATTCTGAAGAAGATTTCACTCTTAATCTTTTGGCTAAGAAGCTTAAGAGAATAATGAAATGTAATTAAAGTATTCAACTATTTATTCAGTTTACCGATTACCCTTTATAGAATCTGTATTATTGATTCATCTAAGATGCATAAAAATTAATGAAAATATTTTCTTCGTAATGCTTAAGAAAAATGATTTTGTAAAAGTCTTCAATCGTCAGGAAAAATCAATGAAAAAAATTTAACCATATTTCAGACCTAGACGTTCTTATATTTCCAAAACTCATCAAAGCTAAATTTTCTAAATTTACACACAGATTTCTTTAACTAAAAGATGAGATAGTGCACTTTGAAAAGCCATTTCAAAAATCGAACTATAAGATCTACCATTACATGTGCATGCACACATCAACAGGCTGAAAAACAGTCTCAAAGTCTTGTGCTTGATATTAAAAACATTTTTATTGTTTTTAGCTTTTGAATATGAATCTTGTTAATACCGTTTTCAAGAAGTAATTATGCACTATAATTTTGGTGCCATAGAATGTTTTAAACAGTAATATACAAAAAAAAAAGTACTTGCATCAAGAAGATTCATCAAAAACTGGTAAGCATTAATGTATTTGTAAGTTATATTCTAGATATGTTCCATACACAAGTGTATCATTTTTTTAAGATAAACATAATATATACGTATCACAGGTTACATTAGTGAGCTTTAAGGTTCCTTGAAGCTCACTAGGTTACACAGATGGTAGCAAGTGTTGCACGATACGTCGACTTTGCAATACATGCACATTGCACATACAGAAAATCGAGAGAGAGCCACGATGATAGCCGTATAAATAATAATAATAATAATGATACTAATAATGCTAATAATACTAATAAAAGTAATAATAATAATAATAACAATAATGATACGTCTACTCTCGCATTCTTATAGTCCATCCATAGGCGTACAAATGTCTATGGGTATATCTCTATCACTCTATCCAACCTAGCTGCACACCAAATGCCTTCTGCATTGTGCTGCAGTTACATGACGTCGACGGCATCGACGCTATCTCTCTCAACCTTTCACTTGCTCTTACATACATATGCTCTTACGTACACCCACGGTGTAAGGAAAGACAGGTGGTCCGAATGCAATGTGTAGTCTGTCGCGATTTTGTCGCAGTACTTACCAGGTTTTTGGCTAGATGGATCAGTGTCGAAAAGGTTATATGTATACTAGTGGGACTTCGCCCCTGCGCTCTCTGCGCGCCAACCCCCTGACGCAAATTAGAAAATATCACCAGTAAGTTCTAGAACAATAAATCTTATTTGGATTTTTTTAATTTCTTATTTATTACTTTTCTTATGGCATGAGTTTATTATTTCATGACCTTTTTTTTTTTGAAACCGTTAAACAAAATGATTTAAAATATATTTTACTGGAGAAAAAACTATCTAGAAGTTATGCAGTTGATTTCAAAAATTCTTGTTGTTACTTGTTTCTTAGACTTACTGGTACATTTGTCACCACTAATTTTTGCGTTACCTCGAAATATTACTTTTCGATACAAGTGTTATAAACTAGTTTTCTTCTCGTATGGACGTTTGCGCCCGAGCGAAGCGAGTCTTAAATTTTTTTGTCTCTTAAATTTTTTTCCACAAATAGTACAAGGTATAATTCTACCAATTTCATGCTCCAATGCATGATGTAAATAATGCGTTTTTCTTTAATTATTATGTTACATTTTGTGCATTCGATGAATTTATTTGTATGCATTTTTTTATGAGTTGTAGCATTTAAAGATGCTGCAATTGCAATGGGTTTGATTGAACATGATTCCCAAATTATTGATATTTTTAAGGAAGCAGTAACTATAATGTTTTCATACCAATCAAGACAATTTTTTGCATGGTTTTTAATTTCAGAAAACATTCAACGAGATAAAATATGGAATGAATGTAAAGAATTTTCTACGCAAGATTTTAATAATAATAAAACTAATTTAGCTCTTCTACATATTAATCAAATTCTAGAATCAGAAGGTAAATCATGTAAGTCTTTTAATTTACAAATGCCAACCATAATTGATTGTGAAGACAATTGTAAAAGTGAGGAAATATATTTCTGTAGAAAAAAGTTTAATTCAATGTATTGAAATTGAAAGATAAGAAAAGTGATGGTATTGTAATTCGAAAGTGTAAAAGTGTAATATTAATCTTTTGAATAGAATTAAATCAAGACAAAGTTTCAAAAAATATGTGTTACATTTTCTTATTTTTAAAATGGAAAAATTTCATAATTATTTTTTTCAGAATTGAAAACTCTTATCACAACCTTTTTATTAGTTTGAAATTAGTAACTCTCTCAAATAACACTTTACAATTTGAATTTTTCTAAATTTACATTTTTCAAATTTGTAAATTATTAGACCTACTCATTTACAAAGGATACGAGACCGAGTCACACTTTGAAAATAGTAAATTTGTGGTTTTACAAATTAAGAAAAATTAATTTTGAAGAATCAGTCTTTTGAAATGTGTAACAGAAAAATTTACCAATTCTAACGTCGAAATTTACCAATTAGCGTTTACAGTGTAACTTCCAAATACTTAGCAGAAACGGTTCTTTTAATTGTTTTACCTAATAAAGAGATCAGTATAGAAATGTTTTTCCTAATCCTCATGGACTATCAATAAGAAAAATTTATTTATCACCGTTGGTTATTAATTTAAAAATGTATTTTTGTGTTCTGTTCAATGTAGATTATAGATTATGAAACATTTTTTTGCTACATTCGATTTATTCATCTATGTTTTTTAAACTTGAATCAATATTTTCTGGAGTGGGTAAATTGAAATTTTTACAACACTTACTTTCTGATTCAAAAATTTCATTAAAATGTATAAGAACTTCATTTTCTTTATTTTCAACAAAATCTTCTATAAATTTTTTTAAAAAATTTTTTCTAAATCTTATCCCCTTGGATGTTTTCTGTACTTAAATACCATGCAAAAAATTTTCTTAACTAATAAGGTAACATAACTATGCTAGCTTCTTCGAAAATATTACAAATTTGTGAATTATGTTCAATTAGACCCATACTTATTGCAGTTTCTTTGTAAGTTTGGCTGTACTTCCGAAAAGTGGTTACCGTAAATTCACATCTTGAACGTGGTTTCCTATGTTTTTTGTGGTGCTTATTACGAATATCATAAGGAAATTCACCGCAAATGACGATTAGGCACGGTAATTGACGATTAAATGATGTAAATGACATCAAAACCACTTTAAAAATGTCGAATTTCGGTAACACTGAAATCATATCTATAACGCGTTTTCATATGTTTCTTGGGGTGCTAATTAGGAATATTATGATGAAATTCACCACAAATGATGATTCGGTACCGTAATTGACGATTAGATGCTGTAAATGACGTCAAAGCCACTTTATAAATGTCAAATTTTGTTAACACTGAAATCATATCTATAACGCGTTTTCATATGTTTTTTGGGGTGCTAATTACAAATATCACGAAGAAATTTACCACAAATTATGATGAGGCACCATATATGACGATTGGACTCCGTAAATGATGTCAAAACTACGTAAAAGATGTCACATTTCAGTAATATTGAAGTCACATCTAAAACGCGTTAATGGATGTGTTGGTAATTACATCGAAAAATTAATTGTACACCCCACCGATCAGCTTGAAAATTAAATAGTTATAGTGTTGATCATCCAGAACAAGAATATATATGGGTGATTCCGCCGAAACTTGCACTAATGGTGTCCTGGGCTTGTGCACAAAATTAAGAATGAAATAGGCGGTCCTATGGGTACCAAAGTACGTATAGTATCGAGACCTAACTGTTGCATGCTATAAAATCAGATTTTGAAGTGTACTCTTTGGTCTACAAATCATTTAAGGGTCGAAATGTCAGATCCGTAACCTGTTAAAATCGGTAATTTCGTTATAAAACGTTATAGTGAACGAAAACAAGCAAATTGAACTCTCTCTTGGTGCACATACTTAAAATTATACATCTTTTTCTTGAAGGTTTTATTAGTTTTGGATCACCATTCAACAAAACCTATCGTCGCGAGCTGTTTACTTTTTGTCCAACGATTTGTACGGAAAAGTTTGCATCGACTTCTATGGCATTTTTTGATTGCTTTACATCAACTATGAACCTTCAAAACGCTGGATTTTTTAGTTTGGATATCAAAGTATAAAATTCACTCGACAAGAGCACAAAAAATTCGACTATCTATTGATACGAGCTGTTTTCGCGATCGAAAAACACTATTCGAAAATTCGGTCAAATCCGTAACCACAGGTACGGTAACTTGGGTGTATTTTTTCTCTCGTAAAGTCGATTATTTTAAAGAATTAAGTTGCCATAAGTGCCATTTCCATTGTTAAGCCATGATATTTAATCTCAATTAAATGAAAGGCTTTGAAGGCGAAATGTCAACTCCGTAACGGTCAAATCCGTAACCACACTATTTTCTATAAATAGAAAAAAAATGCGTAATGTTTGATAATCTATTTTCTTAATTGAACAAAACACAAAAATACATTTTTCATAATAGTGTGTGGAAAAACAGTGTAGAAAAATTTTCCACACCAAAAAAAAATATTGTGTATAACAAGCTGATAAAAAATTTTATGATCAAATTTAAAGTTTCAAATAATGTTAGTATAGTGATTTATGAAACAGAATTTTTTTTTCGATGTAATAGTATGTCGAGGGAGTTATTAGAGTTCTACAAAGAATAGTTTGTCCCACAATAAAGTTTTGTAAGTGTATTTGTAACAGTTTAGTAATACAAAATCTTTTTATTTTATTTTCTCGTAACAGTAATCCGATTCCAGAAAGTTGCTCGTCATTTTTAGTAATCGAATCCGTTCGATGTTTCTCAGCGGGGGCTTCGCCCCCCCCGTACCCTTCCCCCCGCGGAGGCTTCGCCCCTTGCTCCCCCACCATGGGCTGCTGCCCCTGGACTCCGCACAACCTTTCTCGAGAATTATTATTTTGTATTAATCATACATGAAAAAACTAGCACAAGTTTTTATTCTGTACAAAATTGCGTGATCAATAAGAAAGTATCCATATATACACATAGCCAATAAGTGTCGAACGAAAAGTGTAAGTATTATTAATTCAGCAGTAAAAATAATTGATTAGGTATCTGGAATCACTTGGATCATTAATCAATTTTCCCCACACAAATCATGAAAAATATTGTACGCAACTCCTGCGGTACGATTCTCGCACTCGTGTAATTGATTTGCACTCGTTTCCGATGCCAGTAACCCGAACCGTTTTGATCATCACTTGTGCTACGCACTCGTGTGATCAACTGGCACTCGTTCCCGGCAACTCCGGCCACTCGTGCAAGTCAATCACTACTCGTGCGGGAAATCGTCTTTTCCTACCTCGGGGCGTTTTTGGTCACCTTTGGTCGTTTACTGCGCCCTCGGTAGGAAAATAGCGTTCGCACCTGGTGCGCATCCAACCAGGGCGATCACAACAGTCTTTCGGGCGTTGCTTCGCAAACGCCCTCGGGCCCAGGGATCGCCCTGGTGACATGCGCCACCA
The DNA here is from genome assembly GCA_030522625.1 of Copidosoma aretas. Lineage (NCBI taxonomy): Eukaryota > Metazoa > Arthropoda > Insecta > Hymenoptera > Encyrtidae > Copidosoma > Copidosoma aretas. The sequence goes on along the minus strand of JAPYYV010011496.1, from coordinate 1,402 downwards.
GGTACGAAATATACTATTCCCGCACTTGTTGCGTAAATAACTATTTAAATCAATAAGTAACGGTGATAAATAAATTTTTCTTATTGATGGTCCAGGAGGATCAGGAAAAACATTTTTATACAAATCGTTGATATAATTTTTTATTTCATTAAAGTAACATTTAAAGTTCATTTTTAGAATTCTCATGCGAAAAAAAAAATTAAGAGACGTCGATTTAATTATATGGGATGAAGCGACAATGATACCAAAATAGGCATTAAAAATTGTTGATAAAACTGTTCAAGATTTGTGTAACAATAATAAACCTTTTAAAATAAATTGATAGTTTTGGGTGGAAATTTCAGGCAGATTCTACGAGTTATTAAAAAACGCAACAATAGTATAATAATTTCGGAAACAAATGATCGTTTTTATGGCCATTGTTTCATATTTTAAAATTATATATTAATATTCGTTCAATAGATACGAATTTCTCAAAATAACTATTAGCTATTGGAGATGGACGCATTATTTCTTTTAATATTCCTGAAAATTGGTTTACTACATATATATGTTCAAAAAACTTTTGGAAACATTTTTAATTTAACAATAAATAGTGTAATATTAACAACTCTCAATGAATATACCTTTTTTTAAAATAACGAAATTCTAAATAATATGAACGGAATACTGTAACATATTATAGTATAGATAAAGCTACATATAAAGGTGTTGATAAATGTGATGATGACATTTATATTGATTTTTTAATTGAAGTATTAAATAATATTAGAGAAGGGCTTCCACCCCATGAACTAAATTTGTAAATAGGTGCAATAGTGATGTTGATAACAAATTTAAGTATAAATGATGGTTTATGTAATGGTACAACATTAAAAATAAATAAGTTATTTAAATTTAATATTGGAGCCGAAATTATTACAGGTGAAAAAATTGGTAATATATTTTTTATCCCACGCATTACATTATCTTCTGGAAGTAATTCGTCTTTACCTTTTGTTTTAGAAAAAAAATGATTTCCGATAGTGTTAGATTTTTCAATGACAATAAATAAATCTCAAGGTCAAAGTTTCGATCAAATTGGTCTTTTTTTTTTTTTTTATAAAAAAATTAATACCTACGGACGTAGTGTATTTATTTTTAGGCTTTATTGTAAACTTAGTACATATAGCCTTACTCGCATGAGGTACTTTTTAACATTACATATTGAATTCGCAGTATCGTGAACTTTTCTTACGTGGTTAAATGTTACATATATTGAGTACAATAGTTTTGTCGCAGTATTATTTACATTTTTATTGTATCGATACGGTTTTTGACATTATTGGTGCGGTGAGGTACTTTTTATAAACAGCTCGCAGAGCGAAGTGTTTATACAGTCGGTGTCAGGGATACTTTTCCC
>JAPYYV010011495.1:0-18627 GCA_030522625.1 Copidosoma aretas | reverse complement strand
AAGTCTAGTGACTTCTAGGCATCGAAGTTGGAAGAAATAAGGATGTTGACGCTAACTCAGTCAATCTAAATCAACAAAATCCTGGTCAAGTTCGGGTTTAAAAACTCAAAACCAAAGAAACACACCTCTGATCACTGATCATGTGTTCTAAGTCAGCAAAGAAAGCATAGAGAAAAATTAGAAAGGCAGAACAACTAGAAAAAGACAAAATCGGCATTAAATGTACTCTCACCGCAGATTAATCGGCAGTTCGTCATACGTTGCCAACGCGGCATGTCCTAAGGTCAGTTATGTGGTAAATGCTCTAAATTGTCATCAAATACGTCAGACTTCTGAAGACTGAAATATGATCAAGAGACTTTTCAAACAAGAGAGTTTTCAAGGCAGGAAGGCAGATAAATCTGAAGGCGTCCAGTTACGCCAGTTTAGACGGGTGTAAAAGCTTTTAAACGACGAGTAGCGGCACGGTTGAACTTTTCGGAGTTCCCGTGGCCCGGAGAACTCATCAGACTTATGTATCAGGCTAAATATAAGACTTTAAGTGAACTATTCAGAAAATTAACGGCAGTGGACAACTGTCCTGAAGTCGTTTAAAACAAATTTCTGTTCGGCTGATTTGTGAAGTGATAATAAGGCAGTTGTGTTGCAGTAGGTAAATGACTAAATTTCGCTAACATTAGGTTAAGGTATTCGTTGCTCGTGGTTGGGTAAATGTCAGGTGGCTGAATACAGAAGAAGGAATGGCAGATATTTCTAGAAACTCTCACCAATCGAGCTCTGTAAGAGTTCGCATAATAAATCACAAATAATGTCTGAAACTCTGATGTGTAAATAATAAGCTGTTTCTGTTTCAGCAAAAAGTAAGGTGCCAATCAGAAATCAGCCCTTAGTCCATCCGAGTCCGACCCACGGCCTGATTTGTTTGATTCTCAGTGCCATGCAGTAAAATAAGAAGTCCAGATAAATGAAACCAAAAATCAATGTTTTCACATTTTATTTTTCATTTAATATATATCTTTGCTATCTTAAGTCGGGAGGGAGTGTTGAAATATACGACTGTATCGATAAGCTGTATATATATATATATATATATGTGTATGTATGTAAGTCAGTAGCGAGCAGTAGTCGTCGAGAGCTATACAGTTTAGTTATGTACAGACAGCCGTGGCCCGCGCACTCTATTGTATTCTTGTATTCTCCTCGCTCTGTATAAGTCGGCATGATTCGTTAAAGTCTGCAGTGTAATCAAGTCCGTTTGAATAAAGTCTGCCTTATATAATAAACATTTATAAATAAGAAGCCACCGTCTCTTTCATTTCGCACCCACACACCTCTAGGTCAACAGAAAACGCGTAAAGGTAATTAAAATATTGGTCGATTAAATGTTGTTTTACCTAAAGATCAAGAGCGATTTTTTTTAAAGTTGATATTAAATAAAGTTAAAGGTAAAACATCATTCACAGATTAAAGAACTTTTGATTAAATTACTTATAACTTGTTTAAAGAAACTGCTGTAGTAATGGGATTGGTAGAGCGTGATTTACGATTGAACATTATATTTGATGAAGCTTGCTGTGTTATGTTGCCATTCCAATTACAAAAATTTTTGCTTGGTTTATCATATCCGAACATTTTAAAGTAATATGATTTGAAATAAATACACAAAATTTTTTACCAAAGATTTTAAAAACGATAAAGAAAACCAAACTCTTTTACGCTTAAACAAAATTTTTAAAGTTAATGAAACGTCTAGTAAATACTTCGGCTTACCAGAACCAAAAGGATCAAAAGAAAATATCAATTTTGATGAAATAAACGAAATTTAATTTTGTAAACAGAAATTCAATAAATTTTTTACAAATTTGAATAAATATCAAAATTTTATATCATCAAATAATAAACTCTAATAAAAAATTTTTTTTTATTGATGGTTAAGGTGGTTCTGATAAACATTTGTACACAAAACAATAATTTATTACTTTCCATTCATGAATCAAAAAGTTATATCAATGGCATGGACTGGAATTGCTTTAATTTTACTCCCCAAAGGAATGACAAGCCACAGAACATTCAGACATCCTTTAGATTTGAATACGATTGAAACTTCATTTTTAGAATTTGAATCTGACAAAAAAAATTACGTGAAGTAAGTGTCATTATTTAGGATAAAGCTTTGATGATACCAAAAAAAGTATTAGAAATAGTTAACTGAACATTACAAGATCAGTGTAACTCTGATAAACTTTTCAGCGACAAATTAATAATTTTGAGAGGAGACTTTCAACAAATTGTTCCAGTTGTAAAAAATTCTAATAAAATTTGGATTCATAGGAGAAAAAATTAAATGCTTGCATCTATGGCAATTTTTTTCTATTTTACATTTAGCAATAAATTTACGATCAACCGATAAAAACTTTGCATCTTTATTACTTGAAAAAGGAAATGGAAAAATCGAATGTTTTGAAATTCCGATAAAATGGAAATCAAACAATGTTTGTAAAAAAATTTTTAATAAGATTCACAACCCACCGAAACATAATGTTATTCTTACTTCACATAATGAATATACTCATTTCTTAAATAATAAGATTTATATTAATATGATTGAAAACAGCGTAATTTATTACAGCATAGATTACGCAACCCATAATGAAGTCGATAAAACCAACGAAAAAATACAAATTAACTTTTCCCTAGAGTTTTTAAATAAAATTAAAGAGGCCTTCCACCACATAAGTTAATTTTAAAATATAATTGTATTGTAATGTTAATACGAAATTTAAGCATAGCCCAAGGTTTGTGTGATGGAACTTGCTTAAGAATCACAAAATTATTTATTTTAATACAATATAGAAGCAGAAATACTTACAGGAGATAAACAATGAAATAAAGTTTTTATTTCTGGAATTGCTTTAAATACTGGAAAGACTTCATCACTTCCTTTGATATTATACATAAAACAATTTCTGTTGGATTTAGCAATTTCCATGACTATTCATAAATCACAAGGCAAAATTTTCGATTCTGTAGGATTGTATTTGAGTAAACCCTTTTTTTCTCATGGACAATTGTACGTCGCGTTATCTAGATGTAAAAATTCTAAAATATATTTATTCAAAATGAATCTACAGTTAAAGACCAAATTGAAAATATCGTATAGTTGGAAATATTTGATTGGTAGAATAAATTTGTTTGCTAGTTTAACATTTCTTAAGACAAGAATATCTAATAACAAAATACGAAATTATAATAAATTTCCATCACTTGTAAGTTGTAATTTTATTTTCAAACAAGAATAAACAACATTTTAGAATAAAAAGACTTATTTCACATTTTTCTTATAGAATGCCCTGGGATAAAATTGAATATGGAATTAAAGTACGTATAGATACTATATGACTTAAGATTATTCCTTTTTACTAACAAATAAATAACGAGAATACATTACGTTTCTTTTTCTTTAGCAAAAGTTATTTATATAAATGTCAAAAATGTGTTTTAAAATTTACTTCCGAGGACGATTTAAATTTACACATGCAAACACATTAGAAACTATATCACAAATGTGATATTTGTAAAATGGTTATCAGTACATACAAAAATTACGTCCGCCAGATAAGGGAGCATAAAATTAAAAAAAAATTTAAGTGTACAAAATGTGACAAAATTTATAAAAGACACACCATTTTACGAGAGTAATGACATTACATTAAGATAACTCAAACAAGAAAATTTGTAATGTATGTGGAAAAAACTTTTCGCGCAACGATAATATGTTAAAACATTTGAGAATATGTAACAAAAATGAAAAGAGATAATTTTTATAAAATAAATTCATTGTTGTTCTTGTCTATATCGCTTTGACAAAAATTAAATGTGAAATAGGACTGCTGGGAGCGAAAAAAAGTGAAGAAAGAAAAAGAGAGCAGTAAGTGACGCTAAAACGAATACAACTACACCAAGGACAAAAATCAGAATATTTATCTGAGAGGGAGATAATGGGGGGGTAAGGAAAACTAAGAGGGAAGAGAGAGAGGGAGGAAAAACTGACGGAGATCAAGGGGAGAGGGGAAAGGAGGGGGTGATTTTATTGGGTCAAAAACAACGTAACAAATGAACAAATTTTAAAGTTAATTGAGGGGAAAGGAGGGGAAGCTAAAGTGAGGGAGGGGATGTAAATGTCGCCAAATTCCCATACAACTGTATACTATAGGAGGACATATACACTAGTAGGACTTCGCTCCCCTGCGCGCTTCACGTGCCGACCTCCAAAATTCAATATTTATATTCTCATGTCTAAAAAATAAATGAAAAAGATCATTTTTTGATACACATATATGCGTACACACATAGATAACCAAAGTGATCTCATAGAAATTCGCTAAAAATTTGAACAGATATAGTCAATACACGAAATTAGTTTACTGATTTATCAAATAATTGTTAATAATTTATTACTAATAATGACTTTAATTGGTATTTGAGGCTTATTTTGATAATTATGTATATAAATACAATATTTACGCAATCATTATTATTGCAGAAGTAGTTATGAGCCTTTGTTTGTTATCTTTGGTCATTTTAGAACAAATTATCAATATCAGTTTATAATTATACATCATTTTGAAATTTTCTTCTTAATATTTGTAAATGTAATTAGTTCATTTTATTTTTTATTTAGGTCATATACAGATTTTTATAAGCTTGCATATTTTCTTTGTTTGTTTCATACCTATTCGAAATTGTTATCCTCTTATATTAGTACTTACATTATGTTTAATTTAATAAATTTGGTACTTGTTTAAACATACTACAACTTGTTATGATTTCTATTTACATTTACGTAATAGAATAATTCATAACGCATAACTTATTTCCGAACTTTTAATCTTTACTGTCGTGCCTTATTTACCTACATAAATGTCTTATACTTTCATATAAATTAGCTTTCTCCAGCATATCTATCCATTATCTTTTAATCTTATATTTCTAAATGATATTATTAATATTTTATTTGATGTTTTTTTTTCCCCTCTTTACATATCAAGTTGAGCTTTGGAAAAACTTTTCTTTTATTGCCGACCCTATAGTTTATCACGTAAAGACTTCTAAACTCACCTGCATCTTATTATTTTTGCTTTTTTTATCTCTCTGCTTTTTTTTTATTTACATTAAAGAAGTGATAAAAATGTCAATTACCATATATTTTTTTCATATTCACTTATGGACAAAAGTCTTCCTTTTCTATCTGAAATTATCTTCGATTCTGTCAAGTTGATTTTTCTTCGTGGTTCTTATTATAAATCCTATCGTTTTCCAATCCTCTACTTTTTATGCATAACTTTATCTTTTTTGCCTATCTTGTATTATTTTTATTGATTAGATCCGTTAATTCTTCAATTAGTCATTATTAGGGCCACCTACTCTTGTATATTTCTGTTATGTGCAAAAAGTAAATTTATTTCCATTTTCTCATGCCTATTTCTAGGATTATCCTTCCCACCTTTATTCGTCATATATATCCTGGTATGTTTGCATTCAAACCAGACATGATACTTGTAAAACTGAATTTTTTTTTACCCCTTTTTCTTATCTTTCTCATTCCAACATCCATGCCTACCTTGCCCGCCTTTAGCTTTCGTATATAAAAGTGTCCAGCGAGATCGGGCCACCTTGTGTGTGAGGCGCATTTTTTGCTCGAGCACACTGTGTTCAACTCCCTCGTACGGATTGGGAAAAATCTAAAAAACACAATGAAGTAATAAGAATCGATGGATTTTAACCTGCTATTTTTGAAGGTGCTATTATTTTTTGATCAAAAACCTTTCTTTGTGTTAAAATATCTTTGAATTTTTTGTCACTTCAGCCAAATTTGTGAATGTTTTGAAAATTAAAATTAACACGGATGAAAAGAGCAATACTTATAGAGTGGGAGAGCAAAAAATTGTAAATGACAAGCAAATAAAAACGTTGACATTGGGTCAGCCACGCTTGACAGACAACTTTACTTGATCCACTGGATAGTTAGCGAATAATGGAATTTGCCACTTAAAAAACTTTAAAGTTTCAATTTGTTCACAAATTTATTTAAGGATCGTATATTACTGTATTTGATTTTACATACTAACATCATCGTATTTTTCATTATTTTGTTAGTCAATAATTAAAATAGACATTGATAAAGTCATTTACATATCTTATATATTTATTAAATAAAGCGGAAATCATCGATTTTTTTAGATATTTTATTCTTATTTGGTATAAAATAGAAAATTATGTGTAACTATCATGGAAAAGCAAGATATTAACATACTATGTAAACAGAAACTTTTCGGCTGATCTGTCCGATCGTTGTAATAATGTATGATTATACTATGTACGTTATCCCAAAACATATTAGACTATTGCTTTTATTCTGAATTACTGCATAAATTAATAATTAATAAACAGTTTGAGTGGGCAAATCCATTCGGTTGTTTAGTCTTTGGTGCTTGGTTTTTACTTTAGTTTGATTCCGTGTTTTGCTGAATTTTACGGGGCTTTTAATATGTGTTTGATCAGCGTTATAACAGACGTTAACGTGTTTTATTTTCTGCCTCTGAAGAAACAACTTAGCTATTCTTGACATAGTAAAACAACATTGTATGAAGAAAGTTTTTTCTTTTTCTCAAATATCGAAATCAGTTGTCATAGAATGTGATTATTTTTATATATTGTCAGAAGCATCTGCTGTATAGCCAACCTTGTTAATTTACATTATAATCGAAAGTTTAATACACCTTAAAAGTTAGTATAATAAACATGGTTACATTGATAATGATATTTTGTATTAAAAGACATTGTATGCGATTAGGGGATCTTAGCTTATAACTGTTAAGATATAATTTGCTAGATTACAGCACTATTTTGGTTTGCAAACGCCAGTTTTTGTTTGCACCATCTGCATGTATCGGAAGGTCTGCTCCATTCCTGTAAGAGTTGTTATCGTAGCATGTTATTCATTTAAAAATTGAATAAAATATTCTGTTTACACTCTAAATTAGTAAATACATAATATATCAATAAACATTATAGGCGTGCAAGTGTATTTGGTTATTTGGTTGTTGGTACTTGAGTTGTATCATATTTTTATTTCCAACAAGCCAAGTGATAAAAACCATAAATATTTTGGACTTAAAATATTTTTTTTTCCTTCGAATATTAGGTTAAAGTATATTAAGTTTTTTGGTTGAAGGAGCTAGAGATTCATATCTATGCTTTTCTTCAAAATTATTTTGAATCAGTGGATAAATTGTTTCTTATTTAACATTATAATCAGGTGTTTTTATTTGGTGATGTAGTTTAATGTGCGTGGGTTTTGATTTAACTAAATTTAGTAATAAACTTAAGTGTACGGATAAGTGTCGGGTAAGTATCTGTTTCATCAGTTGTATTACTGACGGTCACTTATTTTATTTCCTGTCTAAGTACAGCAATGTTGGTTATTTTTGAAGTAGTAAAACACTGTATTAAATTACATGTTCTCTTTTCGACAAATTTGGAGCTTTATTGCCCTAAAATATGTTTGGTTTTTTTTTTTAAATATAATACACCTGTATAGTAAGTATAATACATGAAAATATATTGCTAATCATATTTTGTAGAAAAATTTTTTTTTTCCGATAAGGATATCTTTGCTTATCACTACTCGGATATAGTTTGCTAGACTACGTCACAATTATGGTTTTCACAGAATTAGTATAATGTTAATCTTAAAACGTGTTAAATGAAAAATTCATTTATATGCATGAACCTATAATTAAGTTGTGTGTGTAATGTAGGATCGGTTATGAGACTATAGGGGGGGGGGGGGGGGGGCGGGGGGGGAGGGGGGGGGGGAGGTGGAGGGTAAGCTATGATGAGCCAAGGGTAAGCTAAGTGGGAGCGGGGGGAGCGAGGGGTGGCTAACCCAACAAAAAATGGGTCAAGTATCACGTAAAAATGAACGTATAACTATGTGACTTAAGGAAAGGAGCAAGGAGGGGAGGGTGGGACATACTTTTGTTCATACAACTATAAATCGTAACTTTGTATGAAACAATCTTACTGTTATATTTGGTATGTTATTTGGTGAAGTGTTTTTAAGATAGTCGTTCAATAAATTTTTTATTTATTTCTATTTGGGATTGCATGTAACAGTAATAAATAAATCTGGTCCGCCACATTTTCTTATAATTACTATTGTATCTTGATGATGCTGTTGCATGTATCGTGATCCACCTATCTACGTTAAAGATAAAATAAAAAGATTTTCAATTTGATGTTTCTTTTTCAAAACGTCCGTTTTTTTTCAATCATAATATAAGCATGTAAAAAAAAAAGTTGTGTTGATCTTCCTGATTTTAATAAGGGATGTTTGAATAAATGATGAGAAAATTTGTAAAACGAATTATCCAAAAAACTTAACTGATTGTACATCTATAAAAAAAATGGTTATCCTGAATAAAGAAGAAGAAATAATATTTTGGATCAAAATACATATATAATAAAGAATAGTAATGAACAAATTCTAGTTGATAATTCAATGGTTGTACCGTACAATAAATTTTTATGAAATAAATATAATTGTCATATAAATTTTATGTACTGTGCATCAATAAAAAGTATAAAATACATGTATGATTATATTTGTAAGAAGAACGATAGAGCATTTTGTAAAATACAAAAAAAATCAAATGCTAAAAATGATGTTTACGATGAAATTAAACAGTATTTTGATAAACGTTATTTAGGTCCAGTGGAAGGAGCATGGCGCTTACAAGAATATCCTATTTGCGGTAGGAGCCATAGCATAGTTCATTTGCCCATTCATCATGAAAATAAACAAATCATAATATTTAAAGAAAAAAAAATTTCTGAATCTGTAGATAATTATAAAAAATAACTAAAAGAATGGTTTGAATTAAACAAATTAAATGATTTTTCCAAACATTAAAGTACGTAAACATTCCTGATTATTATATTTTCAATAAAGCAAAAAAACAATAGAAACAACGATGACGTTCTAGGAAGCATTATGCAATCGGTAGATTAAATGTTATTTCTCCAAAAGACCAAGAAAAATTTCTTCTAAAATTAATATTAAATAAAAAAAAAGGTTGTACTTCATTTAATGATTTAAGAGCATACAAAGGAAAATTATACAGCAGTTTTAAAGAAACAACAATAAGTATAAGTATTATTGAACATGATTTAAGAATTTTAAACATTTTTAAAGAAGCAAGTGTTATTATGGTACCGAATCAATTAAGAAAACCTTTTGCAATATTCTTACATGCAGAAAGTATTCAAGGTGATGATATATGGAGATAATATGACTTAAAATTTACTGAGGATTTCGTTAAAAATAGAATAAATCAATCTTTTTTATATGTAATCAGTATTTTTGAATCAGAATATAATTCTTGTAAAAACTTCTATCTACCTATTCCAGAAAATTTTATTTTAGATATGGAAAACGATTGTAAAGAAATTGAATACAATAAAAAAATGTTTATTGATTTGTACCCTACATTGAATGAAGCACAAAACTATATTTTTAGATATATATGTAATGAAAGTAATAAGATTTGTTTTATGGATTGCCCAGGATGATCTGGAAAAAAATTTTTCTACAAAACTATAATTTATTATATTATTGAAAAAAAAAAACAAAAAATATTATCCATGGTGTGGACAGGTATTGCGTTAATTAGGCTTCCAAAAGGTATAACAAGTCATACAACTTTCAAATTACTGTTGGATTTAAATGATATTGTAAGTTTGTTTTTTAAATTTGATTTAGATCGAAAAAAATTAAGAGAAGTTGATATAATTATGTGGGACGAAGCTTTAATGATACCGAAGAAAACATTATAAATTGTTGACAAAACTTTGAGAGATTTATGTAACAATGACAAACGTTTTGTAGGAAAATTTAAAGTATTAGGAGGAGTTTTCTGTCAAATTTTACCAGTTATTAAAAATAGTAATAGAATCATAATAATCAAAGAAACAATACAATCATCATATTGATGGAGATAATCCAAAATTCTTCATTCAAATACGAATATTCGATCAATTCATGAAAATTTTTCTAACATGTTGTTTAATATTGGAAACAAAATAATCAAAAAGTTTGATATTCCAGACAATTGGATAGCAATAGATGTTTGCTGAAAAATATTTGGAAAAAATTAAAATTTAAACATGAATTGTGCTATATTAACAACTAATAATAAATACATTTTTTTTTTTTAATTATACAATTTTAGATCATATAAAAGAAAACAAAGTAACGTATCACAGTATTGACAAAGCGACATACAAAGGAGTTGACAAATCTGATGATGATATTTGTATTAGTTGGTCTATAGAATAACATTATGTTGTGAAAACAATACTTCTTTACCTTTCGATTTGTACAGAAATCAATTTCTAATAGTATTATCATTTGCAAAGACCATAAATGAATCTTAAGGACAGAGTTGCGATGAAATAGATATTTACTTGAATAAGCTGTTATTTTCTCATGAACAATTATATGTAGCATTGCCCAAATGTAAGAATCTAAATAAAATATTTATACAATTGCACTCAAATGATAACAATAGTATTGACAATATTGTTTGCGAAGAAATTTTTAATGATAGTATTTAAATATTTCATTTATAATTAATTATTATTCATTGCAATAAAATTCGTTTGAAATTTTTTTAAGTTTAAAGTAGCATTAACAAATGGAGTAGGCCTTCTTATTATGGTCTCATTCAAAGTGGTATAAAAAGTTATGAAATAACGTTTGTCGTACAATAACTTGAGTTACTTTCAGCTAGTATAATGCTTATGCTACCAAGACAAATGTGAAAACAAGTATACAAAAAGTGCTCTTAAAATGATGACCACAAGGTGAAGTGCAAAATTATTTCAATAATAATTGCTCAAATTTTTTAACTTATACTTTTTATTGAATTGTGTGATAATTGTTTATTTATTAATCGAAAAAAAATTATTCAACTGCTTGACTACATAATAATGAATGATTAATTTCTATGTTTAAGATGAGGGATTCTAGTTTTAATGTAAAAAATTTATAAGCTTTTAAGGAGGACCTGTCAAAACCTAAAAATTTTCTAAGTTTTTGAGGGGGGGCTGGTAAAAACCTGAAAATTTTCTAAGTTTTTGAGGGGGGCTGGTGGAAACCTGAAAAATTTATAAGTTATGGAGACGGGGGGGAGAGGGGTGAGGAGGGAGTGAGGAGGGGGTTACAAGGGCTGGAGGAGGGGAACTGAAAAATTAGAAAAATGATTTTTCACGTGAAATAACGGAGAAAACAGTCAAATTTTTGAGAGGGTGGGCTGAAGGGGGAGATGGGGCGAGGGGGGGTAGGAGGGCTACACAAAAAAACGATCATGCAAATTACGTAAAAATATAACGAATTCACCTGTTAATTGAGTCGGGGCGTAAGGGAGAGGTGAGAGGGGGTGAGGGGGGCCGAAATAATTTCGTCCTCATTACTATATACATGTAGTAAGATAAATGTTTATTCTAGTATGGCTTTGCCACGCTGGGCGCTCCGCGCGCGAACCTCCAAATTTTAATATTTATATTCTTATGCCTGAAAAATAAATGAAAAAGTTTAATTTTTAATACACATATATGCATACAAACATAAATAAACAAAGTGATCTTATGAAAATTCGCTAAACATTTGAACAGATATACTCGATACATAAAATCAGTTAGCTAATTTATCAAATAATTGTTAATATTTTAATACTTATAATGACTTAAATTGGTATTTCAGGTTAATTTTGATTATTATGTATATGAATACAATATTTACGCAATCATTCTTATTACAGAAGTAGTTATAAGCCTTTGTTTGTTATCTTTGGTCATTTTAGAATTGATTATCTATATAAGTTTATAATAATATATCATTTTGAAATTTGTCCTTAATATTTGTAAATGAAAATTGCTTATTTTATTTTTTATTTATGTCATATATAGATTTTTATAAGCTTGCAAACTTACTCTGTTTGTTTCATAACTATTTAAAATTGTTATCCTCTTATGTTAGTACTAACATTATTTTTAATTTACTAACTTTTGTAATTGATTATACATGCTACAACTTGCTATAATTTCTATTTACATTTATACATTATCGTAATTCATAACGTCTAAAATATTTTTGAACTTTTAATATTAACTGTCGTGCCTTATTAACCTACATTGTATTTGTGTCTCCCATTTCGTTGCATGTACTGTCATGCTGTAATCTGCAACCAAATGTACATTTAAATTTTTATATTTATTGGAAATTCATGATTCGTATGTATTAAACAATAAGACTAAAAATGCATACCTTAAAGACATTTGGTCTAGGAATAACGAAGGTACGGCATTCGAGCTCAAGATTTTTAAAATCATATTTTCTTCCATACGATACACAAAATCACTTGTTTTGAACTGTTTGCTGCATATTCGGCTTGTTTCTACTACATCTTTGTTAACTGCAGCAATTCGAAGTTTACGACGAGTCTCATCTATCGAAAATCTGTTTAGCATTCTATTAAATAACTACTACGTACAATAAACTGATTTAAATAGATGTTTATAAAATATAACTTAAGACGGATACAAATACATTACCTGTCAAAAGACATATTTGGCACGGCACCTTGCACAACGTTACAAAAGACACAATCATAACCTATTTAAAACAATCAATACAAGCTTAATTCAAAATCATATTTAATTTAATAGAACCTTCACTCTCAGAGACAAGAGAAACAATATATATTCATGCGTTTATGAAAGAAGTCGTATATATGTATTTACGTATGGGATATATTGTGCACCTCTCCTCTACCCTCCAAATCTTTGGTGTTCCCCTCCGTTCCCTGAAAAGAGAGAGAAAATACGATATTAGAGAGAGACAGAGTCAGCCAAGACCCATCCCCACCACCATGATGTTGACACCAGCAGTTGTGCTGGAGTGCGCGGTCTATCTGTATACGTCAATGACGCAGACCCCCCAAAAGGCGCAGTATTTACTGTAGTTCTTAACAGTTCTGGCTGATCTTTCTCCATTCACGGTAAACCACAAATTTTTCCTACAAGTAAAACTGAAGCCACGTCTTCATTAAACGAAGAAAGAGCAAGCAGTTTCCGTCTATGAGAAGCTCGATACTTTTTTTGGTGCTCCGCGTTTTTCTGCTTCTTTTGAGTTCACGCTGTAACTTGTGCAAACTATTTTCCCGCATATCTATATTGCTATTCGATATAGTAACTAGACGACAGTCTCGTAAAAGATATTGACTATTCAGCTGAGTTTCGACGGCTTAAATCTTATATTTAGTTTCTTCTTGCACTGATGTAGATAAACGTCTTTTTAATACTCATGAAGGATGCAGAGTTGTAGACAAAATAACTTCCGATGGTATTTCATTCCTAGGACGTGACTCACTATAACTGCTGTTGCTTTTACAATCAGATAGAGACAGGTCTGCTCGTCTACAATCGTTGGTAGTGTTATCAAAGGGATTCAAGCTTGATTTTCTTGAACTGCTTTGAATCTATAAACAAACAAATATCGAAGTATTAATTAGGAATTTTTGTAGAATCCTACAAAATTATAAAGATATAGCTTACCCCTGGTTTTGATAAGAAAGTCATCAAACAAACTTTTTGCTTTGTTATTGTCAAGTTGGTAGTCCTGTACTTTTTCCTTGGTTGTATCAATCAATTCTTTTTGTGCTTAATTAACGTAAGTCCCTTTCACTCTCACGATTTTAGGTGCTTGAATAACGTTTGTCTCCTTGCCTCCTACGATTTAAGGTGCTTTATTTACGTGCGCTCTCTTGCCTTGAATTAAGATTTTTGGATGTGCGAAAAACTTATTTTAAACAAAATTGACAATCCTTTCCAAAGTTTGTCGGTCTTCGTCAAATAATCTGAGAAGCAAATGTATGATTCCTCTGTTTATTGAGTTACGAGGAGCAACTTGAGCAAATTGATTTTAAGATTCAATGACTCACCTTTTCTTCCGTACCAAAATATCTGTATGATTAGTTTTAAATATATTTCTAAACAACTTTTAAAGGTTTTGGACAACATATTCACAATAAACAACGTAGGAAGACTCCAAGCTATTTTGACAGGAAAACTTCCTCGTACTACACTCTACTCTTTAATGCACATGAGTGGGTGCAAGGTGGGGGAAGATGGTGATTTTTAAAAATTATAATTCACTTCTAATGCTGCAGCACGCTCACGGGAGACGTACCGTGTTATATTTCTACAGCTAGATTATATACATTAAGAGAGAGCGTGGCCTTTAAGACAATGTGTACGCATCAGTACAGAAAAAAGCGAGTTATATACATTCTTTTACTCGGGTTCGGAAACTTTATCGTTTCATATTACACGTGTGAAATATTTGAAACTCTCACGTTATCGGGGGAAGTCAGAGACACTATTATACTTTTTTTTTATACATCGCATGATTTAAGATAGCAGATAATACATACTATTATTCTATTACACACAACATAAATACATACATTTTTATAGTATACAATCATTCATCAATGATTTCTCATTATCCTGATGCACTTTGGGCACAACCAACCATACATACCTGTGTAAAAGCGCCATAAGTGGACTTCTTTTTTTTGCTGTTTATAATATGATTTATAGCACCATTTGAATTCATTGCTACGAATGATTTCCTTTTTTAAATATCCGGTTATCATTAATTAAAAATTTTCTGCACACATCTCACAGTCATATTAATTATTAACAAATCCTCGAAAACCTTTACTTGAACCACTATTGTATTCTACAACGATAGCTACACTATTTTTAAATTCTTCTCGTCCTACAGATATAACACTACTACACTTACTATCACTTGTACATTCATTTTTATATTGTATGTAGTCAAAATCACCATTTTCGACAGCAACGACACCATTGTCATTAGAAACTTCACTTTTTTCATAGTCTTCTCGTCCTACAGATATAACACTACTGCAATCACTGTCATTTAAATGTAAACATGCATTTTTATATTTTATGAAGTCTAAATCACTGTTTACAACAGAAATATAACTATCGCTACTGGATTTATTGATGATAGCACCACTACGTCCGAAGCCTTCTTGGCCTAAAGATATAACACTACTACACTTACTGTCATTTACATTTGAAAATCTCACTTTATTCAAAATCATTAGTAACCAATACAACCGTTTTTTGGTCACACTCACTATCACTATCGCAATTTTCGGCGATTTCTGCTTTACTGTGAACTAAGATTTCCGTACGCTTGTCACATTCACTGACATAATCTAAATCACTGCAAATCACATTACTATTCTACTTATACTTGATAGGTAGTGATTTACGCGGCTTATCATCGTCCGTTTTTAGAAGGTGTGGTTTTCCAGGTGCAAATACTATTACAGTTGATCCAGACACAGTCACTTTACTTTGCTTTACAGTGATTAAATATGACACAGAAATGTTTTTATCTGCGTTTGTGCTGGATGAAGTTCTTGTGCTAGGTAGACTACACAATTTTCATGAAAACACGAGATGATTATTTAAAAAACTTGTTTCGTACATCAATGGTTTAAAAGTACGACCTTTTCTAAAACCACTTATTTTTTTATTTTATTTTTAAAGTCATTTTGCGAAAGTAAAACGTTAGTTAACCACAAATTTTGTCACACGCACAAAAAAACTCACGGTGGTACGATCACGATTTGAAAACGATGAACTACGGACACGTTTATCTCGGACAACAGCATCGTGCGATCTGACTGATGATACGAATATCAAATTATAGCACGAAGGTATGTTTTCAAGACAAAATGACACGAGTTAATTTTTCCACCGTCTCCTATTGCTCTTCAAAACATGCATCCCTCGTTCCAGTCAAAAAAAAACAAGATCAAGAAACTCTATTCTCTTTCTTACGCGTACATGCAATCTTACTTTTTTACCAAACTATGATATTCAGCTTTCTGTCTGTAACTAAAAACTTGTGATTTCTTATTTCTCGTTGCTGACCAATCATCGTCCTACAATGCTGTATATAACGACTATTGTGTGCTTTTTAGTCTGACCGATTTGTTTTCATTGTCCCACCACTATCTCCCCTTGCTTTTGAAAACATGCATTTCTTGGTCTTGTAAAATAAAAGAAACTTAAGTTTCTTATCACATCATACATTGTTATTTTAATGCTGGTAATCAGCAGAAAAAACGAAAGACCGAGAAACTCTGTAGTATCTTTCTCGCACGTACATACAATTATACTTTTTCATCAAACTATACGTTCCAGCTCTCTGTATGTTCGTGTGTTTCTACAATTTTAGCTGATTTCTTTGATCGGGTAATAAAACATATTAAGCTGCGAAATTTTTCCCGGATGATTTCTCACGAATTATTGTCTCATCAAATTACGTTTTCTACCTCCCCGTATTCAACTAATAACGTGTGCTTTTTTTTCTCGCAAGGTATTTTATTTCTTAGCTGACCGCTTTGACGTTACGACTCCTTTGACGAAAGTAGGGGAAAAAGAAGTCGACTTATCATCCTATCATGTCAAAATTGTATATAAAGTAGGAGGGAGACGTTCTTACCTCAGTATTATTCCAGCATTAACAACGAAATCCATTACGAAAGCTCATTTATTAAGTGTACTCAGAGTTTTGCTACGCGTCACAAACGTTCGTGAACCACACATTCTTACGATGTGTGGGAGTGCGTGGAGCAGTTATTTTCAATCTTTACTGATCGATATCTTACTAAAAAAATTTTACTTTCTCGTTTTAAATTGCCAAATAAAAACAGGAAGTGATATGTTCAAACGGAGTCTATTTGATAATATAATTGTTCACGAAACTGTTGTAAAAGCTGTCCAAAGATTTGTCGATCATTATCATCCATTGGCAAAAAATATAATACGCTGCTATGGTAAGTATATGCTTAGCTTTATTATTATTACATTTTTTTTTCACAATTATCTGAGAATTATGTTGCTTTTAGTGATTTGACAGATATATGATAATGCACCTGGGGACGAATTACTTTTAAAGACTGACGAAACCATGGAAAGTGTATCAATCACCGCGAGTGGTAAGTACCGCGTATTATTATATTTATTGATCAAATATAATTATTACACCCTTACTCATAAATGAAAACCTACAACCATGGACCAGTGCCTTTAATCAGACAATGTCCGAAGATATTAGTGATATTGAGAAACATATGGATACGGAAGAAGAGAATGAAGGAGGTAGTGATAATTCAAGCAGCAGCAGCAACAGTAGTTATCGCGACAGTAGAAGCAGTGATAGCCGCGGCGATAATAATGGTAAATTTTTTTTACGTCATTTTCGTAGGTATGGAAATTTTTTCAGACGAATATTTCTTTTACCACGGCAAAGAAGAACGACCACGCTTCATCGTAGAAAATAAAACAACCTGACGTTACCATCAGTTTAATTATGAAGGACAGGAGATGCAAGATAGATTAGCAAGACCACTACTAAATGTAAATATTTACATATGGCTTGAAGAGTGTATGAATGATTTCCATACTTGTTTATTGGAAAAAAGTGATCCTAAATATTTCGTAGGTGTTACTATAAATTCTCTAATTCTCCATCATGGTCCATTGTGGTTATCATTTAGACCTGCACGAAATTTGAGTGTTGATGATTTATGGGACATGTTGTTTAGTGTCGTGCAGAGTTCTAGTGACTTTAAAATCGACGAAAATTTGTCAAGAAATTGTGCCATCATAAAAAGAATTAGAGAAAGAGGACGCGTACGATTAACTGAAAATAATGTGAGAAAAAAATCAATTCTGATAATTAATAACAATGACAATCTCTGTTTACCACGAGCTGTAGCATCAGCTTACGCTTACGTCGTTCGCGGGCAAATACGATCAGGTAAGCTGTATAATTATTAGAATCTTATTAGACGCGATTACGGACCCAACCCAAAAGAGAGCTGCCGAAAAAATTTTACAATTGGACAAAATTTGTGTACCCGAAGCGGGGTTCAGACTCGCAGAAGTTTACGAGTTTCAAAAATTTTTTGCCACCCACAAGATAGTAATTGTTGTTTATTCGTTCTTAAATATCGGTCGCGGTCATAGTCCCTTGTACGATGGTACTGATTTAGTGTTAGAGACTCAAAGACAAGTCGTTCATACGTTACGATTAATATACTACTAAAGACCTGGGCATTACGAACCTTTACTTAATTTGATCGGTGGAAGCGGTAGTTCTGGATATTGCATACCATGTAACAAGAGTTATTGGCGTATCGAGGATCATAGATGCTCAAGCAAATGCTACAAATGCATACAAATTTCTCTCTGTGACATGACGGGACCATCAAACAAATGTGATTCGTGTCACAGATTACACAGGACCACAAAAAAAAAAAAAAAGTCAGGGTACCTATAAGCGAATATACATACTATATGTATTTCGAGGTGCTAAATCCAATTCCGGTGTCCAAATTGCTCCAGCACGTCAGAATTTTTTTCTAACCTCAAAAAACACCAAAAATAAAC
>JAPYYV010011494.1:0-10754 GCA_030522625.1 Copidosoma aretas | reverse complement strand
TACATGTAGTTCGCGTTACAAGGAACACTCGTCAACTAAGCATGAATATGAATAACACGGGAGAGTCAATAACAATAATCATAACAATGATAATAAAGTGCAGCAACAAGAAATGTAAGGGGCCAGAAAAAGCTTATAAGTAAACATTTTGCGCGCGCGTTTAATACTTTCACTGATAAACTAATAGAAATCTTGATTTAGAACACTTGCAGTCAGTTGATGATAAGAGCTGACACGTTCGGTTTGTTCATCATTTCGATTTTAAATCAAGTACAACGAGTTCAACCGTGCATATCATAAAGACGTCTTTTATTTATTATACATATCATTCGAGTGTTTCGCTGTGAATAATATATTGAGCAATCGGATTGACAATGCCACCACTGACACAAAGTGTGATTGGGAAATTTTTCGAACCAGATGAGAATGATCGAGATAAGTCGATGTGCAAAACATGAAATAAAACGTACTTTTGTATGGGCCATACTACCGAGTCTTTAAAAAATCATATAAAATCCATGCACCCTGAAGAGTACAGTTTATTTGAAAGCTTCGATAAGGAAAAACAGTTACAGGAGGAAAATTATCAGTCAGGTAAAATTTAACAGTATTATTGTAAAATTGGTATAATCTGAAAATATTCCCAGCAAAAACTCTTTACTACATTTGATTTAATGCATACTTTCTTAGATGTTATCAAATAAAATCATTAATAAAAATTAAAAAAGTTACGAACAGTTCCATAACACTTAGTGTATAGAAGAAAATTCTATTGAAAATGAAGGTATTGTTGTAAAAAAGCCACACGGGAACTAAGAAGCTCTCAGACCCTCATATCATCTGTAATATTAATAATTCAAATGCTTTTAAGAAAAGTAGATGACCGTTTTACAAAATCGAGGGAATATGATTCGATTCAGCTAACAGTCAGGACACTGAAAATTCAACTATCACATAAATTTTTTTTTTGGAAGAAAATAATGTATTTGCCATATCCACCTACCTCACGCCTTGCTATAAACACAAATTTTTCAAACCGGGGACCAAAGAAAAAATTGAAGACCATATATTCAAGACAATAAACATTAATTATAAGCATGATGACGATACAGCTTCTTCAAACATTAAAAAGGCTAAAAGAATGCGAATAAGTGAATCTATGAGGAAACCTGCAAAACACCATAAAACGTCTGACATAGATAGTACACCTGTTTGAAAAAAGATTTTGCCATAATGCTAGTTACTTTAAGTGTAGACGAAGACCAGCATGAAACATCTGATGATAGTAGCTCTGGCGAATTCTTAAGAAAAAATTGCTCCTGTATCTCAATAAAAAAAGAATAAGTGTAGCTAAAAGTCCTCTGAACTTGTGGAACGTTAATCGCAGTGAGATAAAAATGATATCTGCTATTGCACGAAGACATTTGTCACCTCCACCAGGTAGTGTACCAATTGAACAGATATTTTGTGGCGCGGTATTGATCTATGATACTCTGCGAGCAGACTGGAACCTGGAAAAGCAGCAAAACTGATTTTTATCAAATATAGTGCACCAATTTTTAAATTTTCCTACTAAAAATTCGATTCTATAATAAAAATATTGCAAATTATAATATTTTCAATTTATTTAAATATAGGGCTGTCAGTTTTTTCAATACACAGTGTTAATGAATAAAGTAATCAGAAAACCATGTATAAAGTTGATCTTGATCATTGAACAAATTTCAAATTTATTAATTTAAAAATACATACAGTATATAAACTATTTTACAAATTTTTCTTCCCGGACAACATTCTCAATTTTTCCATTATTTTCTGAGTCCATTTAAATATATACGTTAATTGGATCCTTATATCGAGACGAAGCTACGTACGATTGACCATGGGAAAACAATGGTTTTTTAAAATATAAACCAACTTTATTGAAAGTTTAACCTTATGATTTATTTGTTGTTCTTGAAAATGCCTAAACTAATAGAGATTCTTTTCTATACAAAATAAATGGCAGAGAAGATGTGTTTCCTGAATTCAAAGTTATTCTGAGCATAAAAACTGTATCCCCACTTTTTTCTTCGGTAATAATTTCTGCTTCTATATTGTATTTAAATAGCTTCGTAATTTTTAGGCGTTTTCTTTTACATAAACCATTAGTTATACATAAATTTTTTATTAAAAATACTATCGCACCTACTTTCAAATTTAACCATTGGGTGGGAGACCTTCTCTGATACTATTTAAAATTCCTACAGAAAAGTTTATAAAAATATTTTTATCAGTTTTATCTACTTCTTTATAAGTGGCATCATCAATACTATAATAAACACGAGTATCTCCTAAAAATTGTTATCATATCTTATTATTTAAAAAATTAGTGTACTCATTGTATGCTGTTGAAATTACGCTATTTATTGACCAATTCATAAAATTTCCGAAAATACTGGAACAAACATCATTGGTTTTCCATTATTTTGGAATTTTAAAATAATTCATTTTTTCTTCCCTTATTTCCAAAAGTAATTCAGAAAATAATTCATTGACAGCACGCATGTTTACATGTAATTTGAGAATTTGAAATAGTGTCCTAAAAACTGATTATTCTATTGTTTGTTCCACAACTAGACTTCTATTACTGTTTTTGATTACTGGAAGAATTTGACAGAAATCACCTTCTGAAACTATAATTTTATCACCGAACCATTTATGCATGTCACATAAATCACGTAAAGTTTTATCAACAATTTCTAAAGCTTTTTTAGGAATCATTGAAGCTTCATCCCATATTAATAACTCTACTTCTCTTTAATTTTTTTTTATCCGAATCTAATTCTAAAAATGAGCTTTCTATATTTTGTAGATCTAATGGTAATCAAAATGTTCTACGGCTTGTCATCCCTTTGAAAGTAATACGAATGCTATACCTGTCCATGCCATTGATATTTTTTTCCGTTCAGAAATAAAATAGTATATCATTGTTATACATAGAAATGTTTTACCTGAACCTCCTGGACCATCAATAAAAAAAATGTTATGTCTTCCTTAACATATCTTTTTGAAAGTATATTTTTGATCGTTATTTAAATGTGAATAACTAGAATCAAATATATTTTCACAATCAGACATTTTTTCTTAATTATCCTTTACATCTTTCGTACAAATTACATTTGGCTCTGGTAATTAAAAATTTTTAAAAGTTTAACCTTGCAATTGGAAAGTCCTGTTTAGTTCTAAAGGAGCTTGATTTTTATCATCAGAATAAAAATCTTCTGTAAATTATTTTTTATATGAACTCCAAATTGTATCTCCATCAATATTTTCAGAAAGTGAGAAACAGGAAAAAAATTTTCTCAATTGAAATGGCATCATGACACTGCAAGGTTCATTGAAAATATCCTTAATGTTTGAGTCTTTATCTATTAAACCCATAGCAGTCGCGATTTATTTAAAAGTCTCATAAATAACTTCATCGTGTGTTCTCAAATCTGTAAATAAAGTTGATCCTCAAACATTATTTAATATCGATGTAAGAAAGAAACACTCTTGATCTTTAGGAGATACAATGTTTAATCTTTCTATTGCTATATATTTTTTTAAACGTTTACGTCTACACCATGTTTTCGTTGTACTATCAAAAGTATAATATTCAGAAATATTGATGTGTTTGACAGTTTTTGCGAAAGTATCTCCATCCGTTAATTTGAACCATGCAGTTGGTGGTGTCTCCCAAGTTTCTAATGATTTGGCAATCGAATTTTTTAAATACTATTATTTGCCTATTTTTAGGATGGACAGGTGAATTTACAACCGTATGAGTACGACCGTAAATGACGAATTCTTGTAACCGCCATGCTGCCCCCATCGGACCTATATACCTAGCATCAACATGTTTTGCAATTTCATCGTAAACTTCTTTTTCTGAATCTTCTTTTTTTAATTATTATGAATGCCCTATCACTTCCTTTATAAATGTAATCATAGATATGTTTTACACTCTCAATTTATGCACAATATTCAACATTAATGTGACATTTATACTTTGATAAAAAAAAAGGATTATATGGAACATCCATTGAATTGTTAACTGGAATTTTCTTATTTCTTTTTTTTAGTCTATATATATTATTTTCAAATGAGTTATCTATTCTTTTATATTCCGGATAACCGTTTACTTAAAAATTTGTTTATTCTTTAAAAGGTTGAGGATATTTTTTTTACAAACTCTTTTATTTTTGATGACATAAGGGCTATAAGTGGCATAGGGTCTGTGAAGCATGTGTTTTATTACTAATTTTAAAAGCCGACTATTATTCGACGGTATCTCTGCAGAAATATATTAAACAATATCTTCAGGTTTAATAATTTTATTATCAGGATGCAGTGTTACTAAAATATGTGAATGAGGTAATCCCCTTTTTTGAAATTCAATAGTATACACGTAAGCTAAAACTTTTTCAAAAATATTTTTTTTGGTTATGTCATTTAAAATATAATGTAATTTTGTTTGAAATAATTTTGCGGAGATATTTCGTATATCATTAGGTATTGTATTTTTTGGGAAATGTTCTAAAACTTCTTTTAATTCCTTCCATTTAAGATTATAATTCACAGTTATAAATAAATCTTGTCTACCCTGTTTTCTTATAATATCTATCGCATCGTGATATTGTTGCTGCATATATCTAGATCTACCTATGTACGTCGCTGGTAATATGAAAAGATTTTCAACTAACTCCACCCCCTCCCACTCCTCCCTGCCGCCGGCCCATCTCCCCAAAAAAATGTTTTTCTGTTTTATCGTAAATTTTGACTCCACTATCAGTTTCTAGCCCCAAAAATTTTTTTTCTGTATTATCGTGAATTTTGACTTCACTATGAGTTTCTTAGATATAAACTATTCAGTCACTCTTTTTATACGTCTTAGGTTTTAAAAATTTAATTAAAGTATGAAATTTTAGTCCAATTGAAAAAAGTTATTGAAAAAACACACCTCAAAATATAGAACGTCATTCTGTATGCAATTTTTTATGTAAAACCATTTGGCATTAAATATGCTATTACATATGGCAACACATAATAGGTTTAAGATTGGTACTACTATATGTAATTCCATGTGGACAAACATATAGAATAACAAGTTCAAATTTTAAAAAATGTTTGCTACACATCTGTTTACTGATTGGTCGATAATCAGTTTGTTTACAAATAATCTGGTTTCTCTAAGACAGTCATCATTACTAAAAGAATAACAATCATGCTTAATATTAAAGTAAGACAGGGTACACTATAAGGGGCGTATGCACGAAAAGCAATACTTCCGTGAAAAATAGTTTGTTTAAATTTTATATTAAAAAGATATTAATCATGATCAGAAGATGTAAAATGAGCTGTGAAAATAATTCCTTAAAAGAAAACATAATACATAAACTCTTAACTCATAACGTGTATTTGTTTGCAGCACAGCAAAAACGGTACTATAATTTATAGGTAAATAAAGGTATTTACTTTCAGTAGAAAGAGCAAAAAGGGCTTCTGATGCATTGTATTCATGTTTGTATAAAGATTTATAATAAATTACAGCATAATGAATTAAAGTTAATATCTTTAATGGATTATTTTATAAATTAGAATTACATTAACTAAAAGTAATAATAAAAAAAAAAAGAATACTCGTATAAAAATGAAAGATTATTATAAAATAAAAAAATTAAAAGTATGTAATAAATTTTTCAAATTTCAATTACAAATTTTAACAATACATCGAGTAGGAACATTTTGTTCATAATAACAAAATACTAGAATTTACTCAGTCAAAATATTCTAAACCGTAAGGAGTCACTTTAGCTGAAAGGAAATCATAAAATCACTTGATATTATATAAGCTTTTCAAATATAATAGTGGCAATAGAATGTGTATATAGTGCACAAAAAATTAAATGATCATAAATGCAATAAATCGACGGAATTATTCTACTTATATTAGTGTATAGATAATCTTATATTGATCCAATATAGATGTTATAAAATTTATTTGAAAGTCCTATTATTATTAGGTTTGTTATAGCTTTTATAGTTTTTCTATAAGAACTTAAAATTAATGGTTTTTTTTTTTTAATAGAGCTAGTGAGTTAACTTAAAAAACTGGTACTCTATTTGTTCTATATTAATGTACTCGTTAATATATGCTGAGTTGAATTTAATTATATGTTTTCTAAAGTTACAAAATATCACTTCTGTGTATGAGTCTAAAGTCTTAGCCCAAGCAATTGTTTCTTTCAATATTCTATTATTTTTGAAATCAATAGTTTTTTTAAAAGAAATATTTTCAGAATATTATTATGAAGAGAAAAAAAAAATTAGAATATTTATAAGTAAAAAATAATTGAGTTATATTTTAATCATTATTTTTTTAATTTATAAAGCTTTTTAATTCTTTTTTAATAAATAAGAGAAAAATTGCTAATCATACAAAGGATTATATATGTACATATAATAATTATTATTATGATCCTTTATATAAGTATAAAAAGGTAAGGAGGTTGGTGAGCAGAGCGCGTAGGTAAGCGAATATACATAAGGAATAAATATCACAAAAATAAGGTCGGGTTACGTAATGTAATTACACAGGTATGAAAGTAATTAAAAACGATACGATAAATAAAGGTAAATCATTGCAAGTTTGTAAACACTTTTCCATAATAATTGAGCAAAAAATATAGTTTATAGGTAAAATAAATGATATTTAAAAAAAAGAGAGAGTAACAATAGAATAAAAGACTAATGTCAAAAGGATAAATAGAATTATAACAGATAAACGAATTAAACGATCCTGAGAGAACTAAGCAAAGTAGAAGAAAGCAAAATTTAAATGAGTTTGCAAAGCTATTAAAAAATAAAAAATAAATAAAAAAAGTGATGTTCATAAGGAAAAAAGCATAAAACAATAATCTAAAAAAATTTTTAAGAGAAAACAATGATAAATATACGGAAAAAAAAGGAGTGTATGAATGAACAGCACAGTTTATAAGGATTTTTACGAGAATATATCCATCATTGAATAAAAAAATGTCTTGGGTAAAATAAAATACAGAAAAGACACAGAAGAAGACAGATTATGCAAATAATTAGGACGATTGATTTGACAAACATACTTCATAGCTTATGGACTAACACACATAATATAGAAACGTAGGAAAAAGCAAAAATCTATCAAATTCACAAGGCAGGGAAGAAGTAGAATGACGTTAACACTACAGAGAAGTTGCTTTTCAAACGTAGCATACAAGATCCAAGGGATTATAATCGCTGAAATAGAAGAAAATTAGGTAGAGCAGTAAAAAATGATAAAAGAGAGATCGGCTGGTATCAGAGAAAAAGAAAGAACAAGATACCATATTTTTGTACTAAGCAATTTAATCGAAAGTAGACTAGAGGAGGTCGTCAATAAATTATACGCTGCGTTAGTAGACTTTAAAACAGAATTTGATAATATTGATGAATAAATATTCCGGCTTCAAATAAATTAAAGAGCAATAAGTATAAAAATGACAAAAATGTTGGAAAGAATCTAAAAATATACAAAAAAACAGTTGATTGCGGCCAAAGGCTAACAAATTTATTTGAAACCATGAAAGAGAAAAGGCAAGGGTGCATATGAAGTCTTGTACTTTTAAGAATATTTATGTAGTAAATAGACGATAAGTGAATCCTATATAATACAACAGGTGTAACAGTAGGCGAACTCAAAATTCGCTGTCTTAAATTATTGAAAGACGTTGCTTAAGGTGCCCAGCATATTGAAGACATAAAGTATTTGCAGAAAGACTAAGATAAATAAAATACAAAAAATATACTGGAAGTAAAAAAAAAAAATAAAATGTTAATTTTTAGGAATGAAAAAGGGATGGAAATAGATCTGTTTGAATTTGAATTGGATGCATTGGAAGTTTAAAACTAGGACATGGACCTGGTAGTGCGGTTCTTAACAAAAAAATTTCGTGGCACGGAGAAAAAACGTCAAGTAGGGAGCAAAGGACAGTCAAAGCAGTTTTAGGCTTCAGTTAAAGAGGTAAAGTAAAAAGTATGAATCAAAGATTATTTTTCATGGATTAAATGATGAAATTACATTGCACATACGTAGCGGGGACTTGTGTATGAAAGAGAAAAAAAATATGTGGAATAAATAGAAGGTAGATTTAAAATATGGGGTTGGGTTTGAATGCAAAGACAAAAGGATATATATATATGAAGAATGAAGGCGGGCCAGGTAGGCATGGATTTGGGAATGGAAAAATAGAAAAAAGAAGAAAAAATAGATTCAGATTTACAAATAACATGTTAAGTTTAAATACAAAAACATCAAAATATATATGAGAAATAGAGGCGGGTAGGGTTATCTTAGAAAAAGGCATAAGAAAAAAGAAAGAAATTTACTTTTTGCGAATAATAAAAATTGACAAGAGCAAGTGGCCTTATTTATGCTTAATAGAAGAATTAATGGAGGCTAAATCAATAGGTCATATAACATAGACAAAAAAGAGATAGTAGTATATTAAACATTAGAGGATATGAAAACGATAGGATTTATAAAAATAGCAACGAAGAAAAATAAACTTGAGAAAATCAAAGATAATTTTACAAAGGGAAAGAAGACTTTTGTCAATTAGCAAATGCAGAAAACCTATATGGTAATTGACAACTCTATCATCCCTTAATTATAAAAAAAAAGAATAAAAAAGAGAGAAAAATATAGCAAAAAGAATAACATTCAAGTGAGTTTAAAAGTTTTTGAGTGATAGACTGTAATCTCTGCTATCACAGAAAAAAAAAATTATAAAGCGCATATTGATATTCAAAGCTAAAAAAAACAGCAAATCAAATAATAATAATAATAATAATAATAATAATATCAGTCAGAAATATAGAATTAAAAGATAATGAAGAGATATGCAGAAGGGAGATGATTTATGTGAATGTATAACTTATTTATGTAGCTAAATAAGGCACTATGGAATGAAGATCTGATGTTCAATGATATGTTATGCGTTATGAATAATAATATTTTGCCAATATAATAAGAATTTCTTACATGTTGAAGTATGTTTAATCAATCACGTATTATATTCCATTGAAAATAAAATTAGTATTTTTTTTTCAATAGTTATGAAACAAAAAGAGGAGATGTAGAAGTATATAAAAATCAATATTATAAATGTAAAAAAAAATTTAAAAAAAAATTAAAAATACAAATATTAAGTAAGAATTTCACGATGATATCTCATAATGAATTGTAATATGTTCGAAAATATGAAAAATAAGAGCTCATAACTGTATATGTAAAAATAATGATTGCATATGTATCAATATTAACCATCAATACGAAATAGAATCATTATTAGTATTAAATAAAAAACAATTACTTGATAAGTCAGTGAACTTATTCCATTTATTGACTACATTTTTTCGGATTTCAAGCGTATTTTTATGGGATCTTTGGTTATCCATGTTTGTGTGCGTATGAGTAACACCACAGAACTTTGAAAATAAGTGTTACTCATCAATTTATACAATGTTTATGATTAAATGAACTTTTGTATACATTAAAAGTATTACGTTACAAATATTTAACACAATTTTTTAAGCAAACATTTTTTAAGGCTTATTAGTGTTAGGCTCGAAAGTGTACTGATTCAGTGACTTTTCAAGTGTTACTAGGCGCTGTTCTATTTCTTTCTGCTTCAATAAAAAAAAAGCTATCTCTAGAATTTTATGAAAATCAGAGGGATTTGTTATTATAGATATTAGATTTAGTAAAATATTTACCTGTAAGAGTGCGTGTTACCCAAAAGAAGTTATAACCATCTTTCTTATTGTTACCTATTT
Source organism: Copidosoma aretas (assembly GCA_030522625.1). Lineage (NCBI taxonomy): Eukaryota > Metazoa > Arthropoda > Insecta > Hymenoptera > Encyrtidae > Copidosoma > Copidosoma aretas. The sequence continues at coordinate 878 of JAPYYV010011494.1, read as the reverse complement.
TTGTAAGAATTTACTTATTAACGATATTTTTGGTATGAAAAAAAAGCTATCAAATTTTTTAAAATATCCAAAGCGATTAATATTTTTTAAGAGTTAAAAAATAAGATATTTGTTTATTTGTAAGCGTGCTACCCAACATTCTGCATATATATATATATATATATATATATGTATATTACTTTTGAAATCTTTCTATAGCGCGTAACTCATTCTAAAAATTGTTTGCTTTGAGAGGCACACTCCTAATTTATATACAAAGTAACTTTTTTTTGGCGTACAAAACTCCTTGCACTCTTAGAAAAATAGTATTAAAAGTCTTCATCGAGAAATTGTGTTGAACAAAAATTATGTGACTTCCGAAATCCTTAAAAAATTTACAGATCTTATCATTTTTAGCAATAATTGAAATGGCCAAAGCTCCGAAGGGTAGACAGATAGAAAGTTTCTTCGAGCTTAAAACTAAAGCTTAAATAAAATCCTTCAAATTATGCTTTTATTTTTTCCGATTTGTGCGTTTATTTCAAAGTTACAGTCCATAAAAGATATTAACTATACAATGTGAAGTTTTTATATTGTTGTTAATATTTAGTCACTAATAAAAAACAAGTAACTTTAAATATGAGTATCGCGGATTTTCACCTAATATTGGCAAAGCATAGAAAAAATTGAATGATTCTAATTGGAATACATTGGATTTTTTTGCTTATTCACACAAAAAAAAGTTAAAAATTTGTTAGAATTACTAATATGAGTATAAAATTTAAATTCTTGATTTTATTGTTTGTACATAAGAATAAAAACATTGAAATATGAGGGTTAGCGCGCGGAGCGTGCAGAGGGGCGGAGCCCCACTAATATATATATATATATATATATAG
>JAPYYV010011493.1:0-16357 GCA_030522625.1 Copidosoma aretas | reverse complement strand
TGGTAGTTTTCTTCACAAATGTGCATCTCTCCAGGGCGGTCCCTGGGCCCGAGGGCGCTTGCGAAGCAACGCCCGAGGGACTGTAGGGACCGCCCTGGTTGGATGCACATGAGTAGATAATGCTATTTTCCCTACCGAGGGCGCACCAGCCTCTCAAAAACGCCCGAAGTAGGAAATAGTACATCACGCACGAAGGGAGGGAAAGTAAAGAATGCTCTAGATCACACGTGCATTTCCACCCTCGGCTTCGCCTCGGGTAGCAATGCACGTGTGATCTGAGCATTCTTTATTTCCTTTCGTGGTGCGTATACGATTTTTCGTCAATCCTGCGCCGGGAGGAGGAATTTTTTTCCCGCTAAGCGGGAGAAAAGTTCCTACTTCCGTCGCAGTATGGTGAAAAATCCATTTCAATGTATCTGAGTTTGTTCAATCATCGTTGGAATGAGGATATTCTGTAATTGGGTGTAGTTATCGACTAAAACATCTCTATTTGTCCGACTCTATATTAATTTGCCCTTTAGGAAACCTGTTAAAAGGGCTATTTTGGGTCTATCTTTCTTTCTTGTCGAGATATAGCATTTTTTCTGTTTTTAAAGGTTATGCTGTTCTCAAATTATTTCAGAATAATTTTTACGTATTCGTATTCATATGCTTAACCTGCTGTAATTTTTTTCGAAATTTTTTACTACTTTTTTACTAAAACATACCAAAAATTAGTGAAATTGAGGTTTTGCCGTAACGTCGATTAAAAACTTTGAATTAGTCCGCCTCGTACCCTTCAAAAACCCATAAAAATTGTTATTTTTAGCCTAACTGGCTTTCTGTTCAAGACATTTCTTATTTTCGAATATTTCGAGTTGATGCATGCACAAAACCGTAAATAATTATTTCTGCATACTTGTTATGATTTTCTAAATAAGCAATAATTTTTTCCAAAATTTTTCTATCTCAATTCCATATAGATACATCCAAAATACTGAAAATTGAAGTTATGTTTTTACATTAACCAACATCTCTCTATTTGTGCTCGTACGTACTAGAACAACCGTCACCAGCCAGAGTGCAATGCTAGAGCAATAACTGGCGTCAAATTAACAGTTTTGAAGGGACCAAACGAATCTGCACACACTCATGCACCCAATCGACAAGAAGCCGAGGCGTTAAAAATACAGGGCCGAATAAAGAGAAAAGCGCTTGACGATCCTGGTGCACCTCCAGTTCGAATAATGCGCACTGAATTACGCGATGTGCCTTCTGGTTGGCTTTTCCTCGTTTTCAAAATAGTTTCTCTTAGCTTCAATTTCCTTTAATTTAAATTAATTTGCAGCAATATTAGCAGAGTTGCCAGACCGTGTCAATTTGAGAAAAAAATTATCACGCAGCCGTTTACGGGATATTCCATCGAATCCGCTTCACCTCTCCGATTTACAAGATCTACCACAGCTATACCAAGTAACTCTGGGCGGTGATTAATTTTTTTATTACGATTCACTCAACGACGAGGACGAGGATGATGACGAGGAAAGAACTCTGGGCAGAATTCTTATTTTTACTACGGCGGAAAATTTAAAGTTATTATTTCGTTCTGACGTTTGGTTCGTTGATGGCACATTTAAAACGGCACCCAAAATTTTTTTTCAATTATTTACAATACTTCGTGCTGTATCTCAAGTCGGAATTAACAGACGAAAGCCTCAAACCGTAGGCATTCCTTTTGTGCATGCCCTGCTGGAAAATAAGCAGCAGGTGTCGTACGATAAAGTTTTCCGTATTACCCTAAACGCAGCTTTACCAAGCTAGTTTGTAGCTTGGTAAAGCTAGTAGTACCAAGCTTAATTTGATGAATTTGCCTACAACAATAATGAGCGATTTTGAGATACCAATTATCAATGCTGCGCAAGAACATTAGATGCTACAAAGCTGTGTTTTTTCCACCTTTGTCAAAGCGTGTATCGCCACATTGTTTCCGAAGGCTTCCAAGTTGCATACCGCGACTATATTGCCATAAAATCAGCCGCTCACAGTATTTGTGCGTTAGCTTTTGTTCCTGAAGAACGGGTTGTACGTCACTTCGAAGAATTACTAGCACAGTTACCCGCAGTGTTGGAAACAATTGGTGACTATTTTGGAAAAACATACGTTCGGCGATTGATTTCAAGACGTCGTGATGGAAATGTTCTACGTATTAAGAGACGCACCAAGATACCAACCAAAATTATGGAGCCAGTACGAGTCAGTTCTTCACGGTCGCGCACACACGAACAACTTGTCAGAAAGCTGGCACAATGGTTTCCAACTCGTCGTAGGAAAGCATCACCCTTGTCTGTGTGCTTTTTTGGACGAGCTTCTAAAAGAGCAGGCAGATTGTGAAATCATGATACGTCAACTTCAAATTGGCCAAAAGATTCGAAGAGGTGCTACCAGACGACGCATGCTAATGGAGGAACAACTGTACACGACTGTACGAAATTACGAAGAATACTACAATAGTAATGATATCTGTCGTTACCTGCAACTTGTTGGTTACAATATAAAATTTTAATTTTGTAAAATTTCGTAAATATATACAAACTTCCATAAAACTATGTATACATTTTAATATTACTTTGGGAAAAATGGAAATTGGGAAAACTATTTTTTGGTAAAATTGCCGTTTGGAAAAATTTTTTTTGGGAAAAACTGTTTGGGAAAAATGTACTACACCCGATTTTCTTTCCTTTTAGAAAACCCATAAGAATCGTTATCTTTGGTCTATCTTTCTTCCTTTTCAAGATATCGCGTATATTCAGATAGTTGGAGGTTAATTCATAACAACCCGTTAAATAAATTTTGGGCATCTGCATTGATCTGCCGAGCGTGCACAAATTATTTGGTAATTGTTTACCGTATTATGTATATCATGAATCAAATATTTAAAAACAAATTATTTAATAAACAGTGAATGAAAATTTCAATTAAAAATAAGTTATGAACCACAATATGAGAGGAAGTGAGAGTAACCGCCTCGAAAAGATAGAGATCATGGCTTTTTTTTTTTTAGGTGTTGAATGAAAATTAAAAATTTACTTCCGCTACATATTTATAGAGGGTGAAAATTTTGAAATTGTTGACTTACTCCCGTGCATAACGTGCCAACAGTAATACCCTATAATTTCAAAAATCACCTTACTCACGAATGAAATAATTTTGAAAGAATAAGACACAATGAAAATCAAATCATTTATCCATTAAACCGTGACAATGAATTAACTAATAATGAAAAAAGGGTGTGGCTCTCTCTCTCTCTTTTCCCCTGCCTGTACATACGGTAAAGTAATGTAAAACTATACTTTCAAAGTTTCGAAAAAAATTATTTAATTAAATAAATAATTAATAATAATTTATTATTATTGAACATAAAAATCAAATATGTAATAACAAATTAATTATTAAACAGTGAATAAAAATTTTATTTGAAAAAAAGTTATGAATCAGCATATAACTGGCAGTGAAAGTAATGACTAATAGTGATAGCTCGTGGCTAGATGGGTACGGTGCTCAGGTCACGTGCAGAAGGTCGTGAGTTCGGATCTCGTGGAAAATGTTTTTTTTTTTTTTTTTTCAGGAAATTCAAAGTCACTTCTGTTACATATCGTAGTGATGGAGAGAGAGAGAGCATAGGAATTCAAATGCACTTCCGTCACACATTTTAGAGAGAGAGAGAATCTTAAAATCATTGATTCACCCCCTGAATAACGCGCCTATAGAAGTATAACTTCAAAAAATAATCAAATTTTTCATCGCCCCACTCAATGCTCCTACAAAAACAATGTCCCGATCCAGTATCCTGAAACAAAAGCATCCATCGAAATGACCTACGCTCTCATGCATCATACACACATAAATAACCTATAAATGCTACGGCTCCCGCGTAACCATAAAAGCAGCAACCCCCGCAGTCCGGACACAATCCCCACGACCATAAAGTCCGCGGACCCAACGTCAATTTCGATTGTCCATTCTCTGGCGAGCGTGAATGGCTCGTTTTTACGCGTGCCTACATTAGCGCAAAAAAATTGGGCATGCATGAAAGACGTAATGATCGTAAAAAGCGAGGAGGAATCCTTCGTCCCCGGGACGATAGCGCACGCGTGACCAGACTGCTGATACGAGTCTCGGGCGCTAAGTAGACGGATGGGGAAGGAGTAGCTACCAGCGAGTCCTCGGAGATGATTCCAGCCACGTGCGCACACGCAAGGCAGTTGAACGCGAAACGAGCGGAAGGTCAGCCGAATCGAGGAGGGCTTCGTATGCATAAGGTGCCGTGCGGGGATCTTAACGTATCGATGGGCGCGGGGGATGGTTGAGGTGACCGGGCGTATATGGGATAGGGTAATGGGACACGGAAGAGGTTTTAGGTGTGGAGTTTTTCGTGGATTTCATACGGATTAACTAGTATTCATTGAAAGTAATGAATTAGACGAACTATCACCCATGAATAGTGGCACAAAGCTTGATTTAATTATTTTTGTAATTGGATTGATAAACTCTGTGATTCTTAGTTTTATATTATTGATTAAATATCAATTGTGTATCTTTTCAAAATAAGACTGTAGAAGATGAAGAGTAAAGTGAACAAAAGGATGTCAAAAGGAGATTTGAAGGAGATTAAAATACAATTAATCTAAAATTTTTATATACGGCGATAGTGTGCACCAAAGTTTAGGAGTTAGGGCGTATGACGTCATATGGACAATTTTATGTCTCTATAACGTAGTATACCCCCACTCCCGAACTTAGATATCGACTAAGATGTAATCCAAATGGAATTTTTTATGCAAGATCTCAATTGTATGCAAGGAGGAGAACGAAATAATGAATCGTAAAAAGAGATTAATACAATATTTAATCAAGAATAACTTATTCACATTATTCTTGCGTTTATCAATAGAATTTTTAATTGTTTGTGATCAATTGTTCGTCTTAGTTAATCTTTTTTCGGATTGACACGAGAAAAAATATCAGATCGTTTTTGTACACACAAGAGACTGTCTTAAAGCCTTTTTAAAACCAATTTATTATATGTCATACAAAACTTGATTCGCGTGATAGCAGCTGTACTATGCTAATTACGAGGCCAATTGTCAAAGTTAAGAAACATTATCTTTATGATATTGTCTAAAAAAAAAAAATACTTCTGTTTAGTACTCTTCAGCTGAACAAACTGTTCGAATGAACCACTTCATTTTGAAATGAGAGTCGAAATACATTGCGAAGTGGTGTGAAAATTGAGCCGATGCTCGTGAGTGCGCTTGATGAGAGTATCGGCATTGGACTGTGTTATTTATTTTTTTTCAACGATTTCATCTTTCGCGGCCAATTCAACGTTTCCTACGGCAGCATTCATCGGAAAAACCATTATCGGTCGGATACTTCAAAGCACGAGCTATGTACCATTCCTACATTCAATACTGTTCATTTAAAGAGTTATATTCATCCATACGTTTGAAATCCGCTTAAAAGTTTTTTTCTCCACTGAAAAATATTCCGATCGTGAAATTTAAAATGATCATTAACCTAAGATTTGAAATTATCTATTTCAGAGATTCAAATATTTTTATTTTCTATAGCGTTTTTACGAAGCTCTGTCGATAAGGCTAAGATTTCTATTTAGTTGTGTTGTAACCGTACGCCTTGTAATTAGATTTAGGCATGGATAATTTTTCAAATCCTTTTCAGTGATACATTTTTTTAATGTCATTCACTATAACGTTTGACACGGTACAGAACAAACTTATTTTTGCTACAGAGTATTTCCAGCAAAGTAAATGTATCACATTTCGAATGAAAATTTTTTTTTTTTCAACAACCGTCAAAATGTATGTGATTAAACACTAATAAATTATACATATTCTTTAAAAACATTAAACACTATTTTTCAATAAAATAAATTTATCAAGTACTGTATTATAGGTAGCCATGATCAAATTGTTCGGCAAAAATAGTGACTTACACGAGGGGCTGGCGACGTGATATAATGTCATTTAAATCACGATCAAATTACATTATACCATTAAATCATTGAATTAAAATACATAAATTTGGATTTTGTTAAAAAATAGATCAGCCAAAGTAGAAACACCAAGTCAATTTGTTAAAAAAATACTAACCCTCATAAAAGACGTAACAATACCCTGGTAGAAAATTACTACAAAAACTGGCTAGAAACTCGTTAAAGTGTAAGAGCATACGTGAGATTAACGTGTAAACGAGTTTCTAGCCAGTTAATGTAGTAACGTTTCTACCAGAGTTAAGAGTAAAAAGAATGAAAAAATAACGTATCATCGTTATCCAGCAAAAACAACTAAGAATATTTTATTTTAATACCATTCCGATGTGGATTGTAATTTTAATTTCAAGCCCTCGTTACTAAGTGGATCCATTAAAATAATTATTGGTTCAAAAAAAATCGAAAAAACCATTTGCTAGTACAATATACACCGTATTTTCTCATACTCATATCAGTACTCAATGTTCACCTGATGCCATTACGTAATCATATTCTAGTCAAATCGTAATCCGATTCCGCATTAATATACGAGTGCCTCAGCTTTTTATTACATGGGAGGAGAAAACATTTTCATATTTGGTTTACGTGTGATTTAATTGAAATATTAATTTTAAACTGAGATAGAAATTTTAAATCAGAAATATAGATGTAAGGGATGCGACCGTAGGAGGTGAGTAATTGGTCTGGCCATGTGGGTAAGATGCTCTCGGTCCAATCCGACGTCCTCGGTTTGCGTACCGTCTCATGCAGTTAGGATTCTTTATTTTTCAAATGTACCATTTTTGCAGGAATTTTTTTTATAAATAGAGCACCAGTGAGAAAAGAAAAAATAATTTAAAAAAAATCTCTAGTTATGAACAAAATTATAAGTTTTTTATTTTATACTATTGTAATTATCTTGCTGCAGTGAGGTTGCCATAGCAGTCGAAGATAATGATTCTTCAGTATATCGGTGGGAGTCCTACCTTACTGACCACCTGATTCCAATTGAATTTAACTATTTATTAATAATACACTTATAAGTAGAAGAGGCAAAAAGCTGATATACCAAAGTCTCAATTAAGCCAAAGTGCGTTTTGATTAGTTAAGAATAGAGGAAGGAGTATAATTTTCTGTGATCTCGAGAGCTTTTATCGACCCATAGATAGATCACTAAAGATTATTTTTCTCTTTTGAATCTTAACCTATTTCAGTATAATTTTGTTTGATTGATTTATTGGGCCATCAGTTTTGTGCCTTCTCTCATAATTTTAAGTAAAAGTTTACGTTTTATCAATAAATAAAATGGACTTATGAAAACAAGGTATTTAATAAGGAAGTAACACCCGCTAAATTATTATATTGTATTATTTCTTTTTCAAATTAACTTTCATGTAAAATTATGAGAAGTTTTAGTGAATAATGATATTCCGAATTAATGTTGCAGCTAAACACTTTCAGTGACCACGAAAAATCATTTTTCTCTCTAAATTTTCAAGAGATCGAAATTCATTTTGGCTTCATTGATACTTTGGTACGTTAGCTTTGTACCTCTTCTCCTTATATTACATAATGATAGAAGCATTGTTAATAAATAATTGAATTTAATTGAAATAAGGTTGTTGGTAAGGTTTGACTTTGACCGATATACTCACTGACATTAATATCTAAATGTGTAGTGCAACATGTATGTTTAACATACAAAATTTCAACCCTAGTCTTCTTTTTCTTTTATTCAAAAGAAAAATCCGCAGTAGTTGGCCCATGTCCAGTAATCCCACCCACATAAGTACATGCTACACGAGTTTAATCGATTGTTTCTTTTCTGAGTAAATGCATTTTCAAATCATAAGCTCACCACATCATAATTTTACATGTTTCAAATTAGTTGATATTTTACATCGCGATTGAACTAATGCACACATTTTAAGATACCCTACTTAGCTTCAGCTGCAAGTTTAACTGACTTTTATTTTATTAACTAAATATACTTACTTGGCGCAGAGGTTACCGTGATCAACACGGCGGTTCCTCCGAGGTGAGGCCCTTCCATTGCACTACAGTTGCGTTGACCCTTGCGAATATCCCTAAAGTGGATATCTCGGGCGTATTATTCTTGTTAGCCAATTAAGAGTTTTAATAAAATACTTAGCATGGCAATTACGAGTTTTAATAAAACACTTCACGAGATCGCAACTTATAACTAATTAAATCATCATAGACTTAATAATAAAAGTGATGCCTCACAAATACAAAACATTTTATAAATCATCATGTTATAAATAAATAAGTGGATCTAGATATAATAATTTTCTTGGCTATAATAAATGATTACGAATGACATGCCTAATGAAGTCAAATGTGCTTTGATGTTTGCAAAGTTTGGATAAGATTATGAAAAATCACCATTTCTAGTAATCTAAAAATGTGAATATTTACACGATCATGTTTGTATTTAAAATGATTGTAATGCTTGCCGCAGAATTAATTATTAATGTATGGCTCTAGTGGGAATGCAAGCAACTAATTAATATAATATCACACACGCGATCGTCTTGGCGGAGGCACACAGGAATCCAACTTTATTTAACAGTAAATAAGTATTCATTGATAACATATAAATTATTAATTTTTAATGTAAATTGAAATACATTAACTTTCTGCATACAATTTTTCGCTGCGTTTTCTCAACTGCAATTTTTTTCTCTGCACATTTTAAATGATAATTCTCGCAGCGCATTTTGACGATCGTACTTTTATTTACCTAATAATTTGAAGAATAATTCGTCTCGCGGCACATTTCAATGTTGTCATTTTTTTCGCCGCTCATTTTGAGGAGAAATTTTTTTCGCGGCATTTTTTGATGATATTTTTTTTACCGCATATTTAAAAATAGTAATTTTTGTACGAGATTAGAAAGGCTCTAATTTTCGAACCGAGAGGTTTACGGCACGAGCCGTAGGCGAGAGACGTAACAAGGTTCGTAAAGAAGCCTTTACGATTGAGTTACGAATGCTATTTTTCCTACCGAAGACATTTTGTTGTAATTTTTTTCGCCTCACATTTTGAGAAATCCTTTTTTCACAATATATTTTTAGGCGTAATTTTTTTCTCGCAATTATGTAAAAATTATTATTTTGGCCGCATTTTTTGGCGTGATTTTTTTTTTGTCGCGACTTTGATCTGTAATTGTTTTCGTAGACACCATCGAGCTGATGCCTTTCACCTGTTACGTCGGCCACTCCTTCGCATGACCTTTTACCGAAACCCGAACCGCCAAAATTTTCGCCCGTCTTCGTGAATCATCTACTACATCCGCTCACACGCAGCGAGTCAGTATTCCAAATTTTTTAAACAAATAAAATTAGGCCCCCTTGTCCAGCAGTTCCTATCCTGTCTCTTTTTCATTACACTCATCCATTCGTACAATCACTGTCGATTCCTGAGCGTTTCCGTGGGAACGACGGAGAGAAACTCTGGACCTGGCTTGACGTCACCTCGAGCCGATTCTGCGTCACAGCATTTGTCATACCCAGTAATTAGATTCAGCCACGTGCGAACATTTTAAATAATATTATTTTGCAAGGTAGCCGATGACTTGGACTGTGCGCTGAACTCAAGACCCCAATGGTTTTTTCTATCAAACAAATCAGGAGCGCTATCATTCTAGCGATTAAGATCATCATTCATGCTTACTAATACTATTAGCACTAACATTATTATTAATTATTATTTTTATTCTAATTAATGCTCTTATAACCAGTATTACTCCGCTGTAATTGAAACTTTAGTAGTATGTTCATCATTGCCTTTTGCAAATTTATTATCATTATACAGTACTATTAGTATCAATACTATTATTGCCACTATTACTCTTATGGGTGTGGATATTGCTATCCTTACATTATCAACGTTAGTATTAATCATTGTTACTATTATCACTATACGCTATTGTTATAATCATTACCACCGTTATTAGTACAACTGTCTCACTATTATAATTTTACTATTACAATTATTGTCATTAATCCTTGTCATTAAAAGTAACACGATTACTTTAGTTATTATCATTAGCATATAATATAACCATAATTATTATTGCAATTATCATTTTTGCGATCATGTTTATATCTACTAACATTATCATTAGCATAATGTTACTACTAACCGCGTTTAGCATTAAGTGTATACGATAATTTTATTATTATAATTATTACAATATTATTTCAAGTAATGTTGTCACCTTACGTCAAACTTATTATTACATTTACAATCACCCTTATTCTACTATTACAATTATCCTATCATTACCTTCAGTTATCATTGTAATCAAAATTATTATTACGTTGCGATCATATTTACTAGTAATCTACTAACACTATTATTTGCATATAGTATTACTGTCACTACTCATTGCGTTAAGCATTAAGCTAATATTAAAACTATTATCATTATAACAATTTACACTTATTACTATTAACTTTTACGATGCAACGCTTACCTAACGCCAGCATGTAGTGTCTGAGTTAGCAAAAACTCCATCCACATTGCACTCGACTCGAGTAATCGAGCCGAAGGCAGTTTGGCTTATCGTTTTGTACTCCTACATAAGCATAAGATAAAATTGTAATTCTGGAGCACGTAAAGGGTGACGGAGAGTAGTAGGGGAAACTCTTTCCCTCTCCCTGACGCAGGAGGGACCGCCCCGAAAACTTTGGCGCGCGCATATCTCGCACTGGCCAGACGCTGGTTAACGCGGGTTTTCCTTTGGCGATTCCCTTGGGTCCTTTGGTGCGAAAGACATCGCGGACTGATAGGCGCCATACTGGCCCATGCAGAAGCAGTTCGATTCCAAATCTCATCACGACGAGGTCGTAGGTCCCACGTAGCGCGACCAGATCTCGTCTCAGCAGGCCAATCCGTCTACTCGAGAGCGCTCCATGCAGCGCCTCACCATGGTATCTCTCTCCCTAGAACGTGTAAAATCAAATTAAATAAATGTAAGTACAGTATACAATTTTCTCTTTCATTTTTTAACGCGCCCACCCTATACCAATCAGCACTCCTGATGTCTGGTAGGATATCGTGAATGAGCATATCATTTAACGCTATCGAGCATATCACTCATCCACGAATTCTAATAAAGGTACTAGAGCTGTTTGCTTTCAGCCGGATGCTGAGAGTTCGGCTCGACTACCCGTGACACCCCGAGCACCGATCGATTGGACGCCAACCGGTTGGCCCAGCGGCCGAACTCGGCAGAAGCTCTTTCCTTCACCGTATAGATAAGCGCAGTCACGAAAAACAGCAGCCCATCCGCTGCTGTGCTAGGACTTTCCGCTTACCTCGACGCACCAGTAACGCTAGGTTCCGCAACATCCTACTCCTTTCTCTTCTGATCCCGAGCTTTCAAGCGAAAGCTTAGGCTCAAAATATAACGTCTACGGCCGACGTATCACACCCATACAGGTTTTGTTACTGGGTAAAGAAAATTATTAGACAGACGATCATTTTATTACTTTAAATAGTTACGTTTGCATTGGAATAAATGCTCACGGCATGTACCGCATGGTCTCAAAGCACATAGAAAATAATACTTTAAATGAGTTTTTGCCTTACATGTACGGGTGACATCCATGCGAGGGCTTCCATAGACTATTGAGATCAATTATATCCACGTTTTCAACGATGGTTGATTGTGACTTGTTTGATTCTATGTGCAGGATCAAAAAAATTGGGGCGGTCCCTGGTCCCGAAGGCGCTTGCACCCGAGGGATCGTTGGGACCCCCCCCCCCCTGGACGGATGCACATGAGTGGCGTATCCTATTTTTCCTACCGAAGGTGTACCAGGGTTGCAAAAGTGCCCGAGGTAGGAAAAAAATATTTCCCATGTAAATAAACATTATATTTCAATTGAGATTATTTACAAAAACATTTTAAAAAGGCCTTTTTCGAGATACTGTGGGGATTTTTTTTCAAAGAAAATGAAAAAATTTTCAAAAATTAATCTCACCAATGAAAAGTTGACAAATAAAGACGTCGAAAACCATTATCAGACATTTTTATCAAATTATTTTCGAGGACGCAAATCTTTGGTGAAACGCCCCTCGTGTATAATGTATTTATTTCTCCAAATATTCTCTTACAAAAATAAACTTACTATACATTTTAGAATCTGTAGGTAGTGTAGTGCTGGTAAAGATACAATTTTATTTTTTAAATTGAATATGTACAAAAAGTATGGAAAGTCCAGCGTTCGTATTTTTATTTTAGAGCCTTGTAGAAATTTTAAATCATTGAAAACATTAACTTTAGAGTAATCAGTATATCAGTACTATTTCATCATCGCAAGGTGTAAACTTTCGTTTTTGATTCACAGTAAAGAAACCTTAAATTTTTTATTGATAGATTTGTCAAAGTACCAGCTTTGCAGCTCATCTTGTTAGTTCATGTAAAAATGGCTGTACAATAATAATTTGAAGGCTGAGTACGAAAATGGAGCGGTCGGTTGGGTAGTCACTTTCGGTTTTTACTGAAATTCCGTAAGCTATACACATTACACTGAGTCGAAATTTACAACAGTGTTAACTGAGTAACATAATGAAATGCGATGAAATGTTATTTTGCTTAAAACATTATTTTGGTAACTCATAAAAAACCTTTTCGCATGTACGGCCAAAAGTAGGGATACCACAGACTATCGGCAGCTTTGCCTCGGATGAAAATAAACGGACGATTCGAGACTTCGCTTAAATTACTATTATACAATTTCGATTGTTGAATGCTGTAATTAGCTATTTAAGTTAAAAACAAAAAAAGTTTTTTGTGATTATAAGGATTTAAATCACGATTAAATCACATTATATCATTATATCTTTAAATCACCCAACCAAAATTTTACGTCCTACCCCGAACCACCACCCCCGCGAGCGCTGTACAACCTCTTCGAGACCGACTTTGGAAAAAACGAGCAGCAGCAACACAAAACAGAGAACCTACCGAAACGGGGGAGCCAACCGAAATCATAATCGTCAAGAGGACGGGAGGCGGTCCTCGAGATCAAGGAAGTTCGAAGAGCAAGGCCTAGGTAAAAGGAGTTGCGGGGGAAAAGGTCGTTGGGGGCCTCCAAATTGATACCGAGGGAGTTGCCGGGTTACGCGGAGGGCTTTCTCTCTGAATATGACTTCGCGTGCAGCGCGTGCGATTGACAATCACACGTATGTATGTGTGGGATCGGCGTCGCAACGAGCACTGGGAGAAGCTGAAGGCGGGCCACTCGAAAAGTTCGGTTGGAATCCTTCTAATTGGCTTCTTCGGAGGAGCTCGTTTTTGCGAGTGACGGGGTGTTGGTGTGCTCCGGTAGTTGTTAATAACCAACCAAGGTCTAATTATTGATAGCATGAAAAAGATGAATAGGAAAATCGGCGAACTGCTTTGAGCTTGCCGTCAATGAAAAGCCTCTTTGCTCGTTGGCTCTGTGTCTTTCACGTAACCAGAAAGATATGTGCCCTCGGATGATCCAATGGTCTCTGAGAATTTTTCTACGGATACGTGAATTTTTCTACTGCTTACAGCTCTCCCAGAGAATATTAATTAAAAGTTCATAATAATAACTTATGTACTGTAAAAATTGAATCGAGAATAATACAGTTTTTAACATTATAGTATCATCGTCGTTTGCTTTTTTATAAATTTTCTATTGGAAAAAGAAAGAAATTAGAGTTTTTCAAAATTTTTTTCAACGAGAAGAAGGATCACGCAGACTTTTCGTGTGTATTTTTCACTTTCTGGGTTGTACCTTGGTTTTTCATGTTAGCAAAGATAGTTCCATATACATTTTTGGAATTGATGGGCTCATCCTTATTTTCGATTGCGGTACGCAAGTATTTGAAAAGCTTATTATATATTCCTACAAATGAAAAATTCTATTTTAAAGCTGTTTTCAACGAATGAAATTGGTCGATTTATAATCCCCCCCCCCCTTCCCTTAAAGTTACTTATCTCGTAACGATAGGATGGATGTTCCGAACGAAGGCCATCACTTTTTAACAATGCTGGAACGGAAAACATTCCTTTCTTGTTGACTTCTTTTTCAATTTTCTACAATAACAACCTCCTGTTAATTTTTTAGCAAAGTTTTTTTGCAAGATGTGCCATGTTTTCCAAGCATCACTCTCTACAAAAATGTTTCCATTGGAAAATGAATAAAATTGACGTTTTTGTGAAAGAAAAAAACCACAATATTTTTTGTTTGTGGAGAAGAAAAAGTGATGTTCTTCGTCTGGAGCGTCGAGATAATATACGTTCAAAAGAAAAAAAAATGTCATATATTTAGTAGGAAAATACCGTACAGTTGAAACCAAAGTAGATCTTACAAATGTGTGGTGTATGACACGCGCTTTCCATTCCGTGATTTAGTAACTTTACAGTTGAATCACATCAGTCGGATGCATCTCTTATCAGAAAATGATGTCGACCCTAGCTGTTTGCTATTATGTTCATTGTTATGACGGCTGACGTTGTACTCCCGTCGTTGCATGATACAACTTTGTCGCATTTACAGGAACGCAGATTGTATGTAAAACACAAGTGACAAGAGTAATAATAAACGCGCATCCATAGTACGAATGTCAACTGAACTTTCGACGCGTTTGCGTGTGTATGCGAACAAAACGAATGTAAACTTTACTCATTTAAAATTTCGTCATACGCATACATAAATCATTAATTTATTAAAGACTGCTACGAAATCACTGTTTCTCGTACGCAGTGGTTTTTTCCTTAAAGTATTTTTGTGTCAACGAGACTTTTTTGTTTGCCATTTTGTCAGTCCACCGATGAAATTCAAAAATTCATATGATACTGCCCTTCCACTCCTTATACAAATCTTGTATTTTTTTTAATAAACTGTATATTAATAACTATGATCAATTTCATAAAAAAAAAAATAATAATAAATAAACAAGAAAGCACTCCACAAGCATAAAGTATATTAAGAAAGTTAATAATGAATCAGTACACGTAAAACCCAGTTCTTGTTCCCGAATTTTTTTTACTGCAAAAAAGTTGTTGAATGTAAAATTACGCCCTGAATATGTGTACTTTAAAAAATACTCTTCTGAGAGCACTCTCCAGTGGAATTCTAAGATGTAATCGCTCACATATCCGAATAAATGTCATATCCGAGACAAAAAAGCAAACAACCAACTCTTACACACTCAGACACTCGACTCCATCACTCACTTATTCTCGACCACCTGCGTAAACACCACCAACAACTCCTGATGGCACAGACCCAAACCGAACGCCACGTCCGAGCTATTCGCACTAAAGCATATTCGTTGCTTATTGAGCACAAACAAAGTTGCTCAAGCAAACCCAGTCCGCAGTAGCAGTACATGTGGGCCGAGCGAATGGATTCAGACATACACGTGCAGGGAAAGCCATTTCGGAAATAAAATCCCACAATAATGCGATCTCGGCGATCCATCGCGAGACGGACGAGCCGAAATCCCCCCGGAACGAGAAACTGCTGTCGTTTCGGATTCTGCATACGTGTGTATGCCTACACTCGCTCGCTTCGCAGTCCACCCCGGAGTCGAGCGAAATTGGAATGACAAGCGGTTGCGGAGTTCTGGTCTGCGGACTTATATCGCCCTTCGGGTGCTTTCCCGGCCGTCAGTGTATAAACGCTTCGATGTAATTGTTTAGCCCTGATGGATTTTGGGAAGCGGATCGTTTCACTCGGGACCTCGATGAAGTCGAGCGAATCACTGGCTCGTCCGACCATTTTGTTTGTTGAATTGTCTTCTTTTTTTTCCTCGACACGTGCTCTCTCAATTTGAATCTGTGAATGGTGACTTATACATCGATAGGATTAGAACTCTGTCCTGATATTTGGGTGTTGTTCACTTTTCCCACCACAAAATTGATCTTCAATTATCTTCAAACTCTTATGCCTTTTGTTCACTGATTTTCTTGAAAAATCAGTCATATCTCAGGAACCGATCAACAGATTTTAAGGTATTTGATCCAAAAAATCATTTTCTACAGAACCCTCCCAAATTTGGATTATCACTTTATAAAGTGATCATGCACAAGTAATTAAAATTGTATTAAGATCGTCTGTACCGTTTTGAAGATATGAAGCATCAAAGTTGCCCTCTTTAACACGGCAATTATAGACGAGCTACGTGATGAATTAACATGTCAATTAATTAAGAGAAAACTGCTCTACAGATCTTGTTAAAAAACTAATATAATAAAACTGACATGTTAACAAATACATTAAAATCAAAGAATTGAAAATCGTCTGTACCGTTTTGGAA
>JAPYYV010011491.1:0-10752 GCA_030522625.1 Copidosoma aretas | reverse complement strand
TAAATGAAATTCAGTTAGTAAAGTATCTAAACACACATGTCTTTTTCCATAATTCAGTTGTAAAGATGATAAGCCGAAATACTGGGTTTTGTACCTTATATTGACGGTATTTGTAGATGCCGTGTCGTATCCACTCTGGTCAAGTAGATAAATCACTCGCGTCTCATACTAGCGCACCCGATTCATATTCCAGGCCCAGCCTTTTTTTTTTTTTTTTTTTTTCTTATTGTTGTCATTATTTATGAATTCAGATATTGCTTTAATAATAAAAAAAAAACAAATCACTGCTTGGGCACCCAACTATGATGTTATACTTCTTTGGTGGAGAATACAAGAATGTAGATATAGCTGTTACAAATAAAATATTTTAAAAAACTCAATTCGATGTATCAAAGGTAGTACAATTATCGTTGGAATGAGGATATTCGTTAATTGGGTGTAGTTTTAATAAATATCTTACCACTTCTTAAATGACCAATCGTAAAGAATTTAGTATGTAGATAACAGAAGTACAGAGTATAGCCATGGCATGACGTGACTTCTGAAAGAAGGCTTGGAAAATGAAGAAAAACCAGTTTTATTAATCAATATTTATTCACTTATATGAAATGGATGATTAAAATATTTTAATAAAATATGTTACAAACACGCAAAAGTCCAGTCCTGCACAAAATAACTCTACACAATTACTCTACACCTTATATCACTAGAACTATATATGTTGACTGCATATGGTGTAGATTGCTTGGGCAGAGTTGTCCGGTGAAGGACTGGACCCTTGCCCCAGTAAATGTAGCTTACCTCGTAAAATTACCTTATGTACGAATGAAGAAAAAAAATTGGGTGCGTCACGTGTGATACACCGCCGAAGTGCGAACTCCGAGGGTTATAAAATATTTACAAATGTATTAAGAGAGAGCGAGAGTGAGTAAGTGATGGATAGGAGATATAAGTCATATGCGTGACATAACATATACAAAAAACTACATATGAGATGCAATGAATTTATTCTAAAACAAAAGCAACTTAAAACGTTAGTGTAATTCAAGTTTAGTAGTTTCTAAACAACTTAAAAAATAATTTCTAAATAACGTTGCATGTTTGAATTAAAATGTAAAAATTGTTATTTTAGACATATCTTGTCTACCCGTTGAGATATAGCGTCTTTTCCGTTTTTTAAAGGTTGTGGTGTCATTATATTATTTTCCAATAATTTGTAAACATTCGTATTCATATCTGGAACGTGTTGTTGTTTTTTTCAATTTTTTTTTCACTACTGTTTTACCAAGACATAATATATATATAATATATAATATATACCCATAATCAGGAAAATTAAGGTCATGGGGTAATGTCGACTAAAACCATTCTACTTGTATGACTGTATGTTTATTTACCCTTGGGGATATCCGTACAAATTGTTATTTTTGGGCTATCTGGCTTTCCGTTTAGGATACTGCGTATTTTCGAATATTTTGTGGTTATGAGCGCACAAAATGGGAAATAATTATTTCTATATACTTGTCATGATTTCCTTTACATGCTATGGATACATCCAAAACACTGGAAATTGAGGTTAAATTTTTACATTAACCAACACCTCTCTATTTATACTCTGCGATGATTTTGTTGTTGTTGAAAACACCCATAAAAATTATTATTTTTGATGTTCCGCATTTTCAAATAAATTTATGTTAAGTCGTAATAATAACCTGATGAATATATAATAGGCATCTTCATCTTTTGGCTGAGCATTACAAATTTTTTTGGTGATTGTTTACTGTATTTATATAAAAGTAATAACAAGTCCTTGTATGTGCACTGAAAAACTACTGGACTAGCAGCTCACCTAACAGGGCAAGCAGCTTGCCCAATCATAATGCGAGCTGCACGCCCGACTGATTGGGCGTGCAGCTCGCAGCTTTAGGGCTCGCTGCGAGCCCCGAAAGCGAGCGGAAGTCATTAGGTTAGTTCGAGGCCTATAAAAAGCATGGAATACCATTGGGTGTGTTCGATTCACCTCGTTCGTTCGCGTATTGTTCGCCTATCGTACGGTCATTCCGATGTTACAGTATACCTACATATGGAGTATGATAAATACATAGGTATACTGTAACAGAATTCAATACATGCACACGCACGAGAAATACTACAATTGTGGCTATCCACAGTATCCACTGAGCGTCGTTAAAACTGCGTGATGTCTGCTTGTACGATTGTTTAGTATTACATTGCATCATGCGTTGCACAACGCCATTTTATATATATTTATAGCTACGTTATAGCTGTCCTTAACTAATGAGCCAGCCCGCCTTGTCAGGGCGCGCTGCAAGCCCCGTAGTGGGCGAGCAGCTATCCCAAGCTATCAGCACCCTGTCTTCCCTCTTTCTGGCGAGCTGCTAGCCAACGTTCTCATAAGTGATAGAATTCAAGCGCGCGGAATTTGAATTGGCTATGTGGGCAAAACCGCAAAAATCCAGTACCCTAAATGCTGAACTTTTTGACCCAGTAACCCGGGGGAGAAAGAGTTAATAATATAATAAGTAAATAAATTATTACAAGAATAACAACATAATCTAAATCCCAAGCTTTTTAATCCAGTAACCCGGTCGACAGCGATTTGATAATATAATAAGTAAATAAATCATTAATTAAATAACAACATAAACTAAATCCTAAGCTATTTAACCCAGTTACAGGAGGGACAGTAAACGATTATTACATCATTATTAAATAAAAAAAGCTAGAGATTTAGGTAACTTTGCTATTTTTATATCTTTTTAAGTAAAATACTATCAACTTGCTATCCCCTGGGTCACCGGGTTAAAAAGCTTGGGATTTAGGTGATGTTGTTATTCTCGCATTAATATATTTACTAATTATATTATTAACTCGCTGTCCCCCAGGTTGCTGGGTGAAGGAGCTTGGGATTCAGTTTATGTTGTTATTTATTCAATAATTTATTTACTTATTATATTATTAACTCGTTGTCCCCCGGGTTACTGGGTTAAAAATCTTGGGATTTAGGTTATGTTGTTATTCTTGTAATAATCTATTTACTAATTATATTATTAACTCGCTGTCCCCCAGGTTACTGGTTTAAATAGCTTGGAATTTAGGTTATGTTATTATTCTCGCAATAATTTATTTCCCTATTATATTATTAACTCGCTGTCCCCCGAGTTACTGGGTGAAAAAGCTTGGGATCAGCGTTATGTTGTTATTCTTGTAATAATTTATTTACCTCTTATATTATTAACTCGCTGTCCCCTGGGTTACTGGGTTAAAAAGCTTGGGATTCAGGTTATGTTATTATTCTTGTAATCATTTACTTACCAATTTTATTATTAACTCGCCGTCCCCCGGGTTACTTGGTTAAAAAGCTTGGGATTTAGGTTGTGTTGTTATTCATGTAATCATTTATTTACCAATTATATTATTAACCTGCTATCCCCCGGTTGATTGGGTTCAAAAGCTTGGGATTTAAGTAACTTTCTTATTTTTGTGATAATTTTTTTAAATATAATATTAACTTGCTGGCCCCCTTGGTTACAGGGTTGAGAAGCTTGGAATTCAGTTTATTTTGTTATTCGATCAATAATTTATTTACTTATTATATTATTAACTTGTTTTCCCCCGGGTTACTGGGTTAAAAAGCTTGGGATTTAGGATACTGGGTTTTTGCGGTTTTGCCCATATAGCTAGTTCAAATTCCGCGCGCTTCAATTCCATCACTTATGAGAACGCTGCTGCTAGCCTAGTAGTCTTTTTGTGTGTGTATTTACACATATGGGCGCACACTCACATACAATTACACAGATTCACTTATTTTGCTTGACTTTAAAAATTTTGAAAAAATAAGACGCAATGAAAATCAAATAATTATCCATAGAACATTGTATGAATTAGCCTAAAATTAAAAAAAAGGTATGGCTCTTTTTTTTCCCATGCCTGTACGTACGATAAAATAATGTAAAACTTTGCTTTCAAAGTTTCAAAAAAAGTATTCAATTATATTAATAATTTATCATAAATGTACATAAAAAATCAAATATTCAAAAACGGATTATTTAATAAACAGTGAATAAAAATTTTAATTAAAACTAAGTTATGAACCACACTATAAGATGCAGTAAAAGTTATTGCCTAAAAAAGGTTGCTCGGGGTTAGATGGGTACGATGCTTGGCTCACGTGCGAAAGTTTGTGAGCTCGAATCTCGTGGAAAGCGTTTTTTTTTTTTTTTAAAGGAATTTATATTCACTTTGGTTACACATTCTAGAGAGAAAGAATACGAATTAAAAGTCACTTCAGGGTAGGAATCCGAATTTACTTCCGGTTAGGAACTCAAATTCACTTCCATCACACATTTTAGAGAGAATCTTGAAATCATTGATTAACTTCCTTGCATAACGCGCATATAGAAGTATAACTTTAAAAATGGTTTTTTACCTATATTTCCACATTTTTTTTTTTTCTTTTTATGGATGGTGGTGGAGGTAACCTTGCGTAAGCTTCCTCGAAAAAACTAAGGAGTGTGTCAGATTCTTAGTGTACTGAACCATCCACCACCAGGGTCAACGAGAGTAAACGCTAAGGAACCCAGAAGAACGAAAGAAGAAAAGAAGCGGTGAAAAAGATAATGGAAAAATCCTGGGACACCGAAAGTTCGGGGCTAGCTAAAATCTGAGAGTAGGAATTCAGCTAGCGCTATCGCTAAGAACGAGACACAAGAGATAGTAAAGAGATCTGATGTTACGAAAGTTGAGTAAAAGACACAGCGGGTACGCGTCGGAGTCCAAAATTGAGGTTAGAAATCCCGTGAGGGTAGCCATGAGGATGGCCACAAACTGAGAAAATGCTGCTTTAGTAGCTTTTTAAATAGTAGGTTTTGGTGGAGTGGCTAGAAGAGAATTTTGTTGAATGGAATTTGATGCAGTAGCTTGAGAATAGAAGCGTCCGTGCTGCGGTGGGACTCTTGAAGAGGCTGTAGTCGGCTGTGGTGGTGGCAGCTGTGTTTTCAACGGTACGTGGCCCAGGAGTCACCTTGGCAGTTGGCACAGGTGGGCTTCGTTGATTTTTCAGCCTTTAGGGGACAGGCAGGAGTATCGTGATCTTTCGTGCAGAAGGCACAAACTCAGGCTGCGTGGCAGTAATTTACCGTGTGACAGACCTTCTGGCAGCGTCTGCACTGCGGGATCAGCTTGTTTTTACGTTTGGCCTCGATTTTCACTCGGAGGCCTCCGATGGACTTGATGTCAAAGACGGACTTAAAATGTAATTATTTTTCTCAAGTTTATTAGAAAAAATATGGTACTCTAAAAAGAGCCGTATGTTCACACATTACTTTTTAATTATTTCGAATATGTCTTTCTTCGGATAAGAATTAATATTCTCGGAATAATAATTTTTCTTGATTTTCGGTTGGGATGACTCAGCTTGCTTTAGTAAAAGAGGTTCTCGACATTCTCTGTCATCCTGGGTACGGGTCTTACCCCCAGAATAGCTTGACTTACTAAAGTATGGCCCCATCTTGTTATTGACTGTCCAATAATCACGAGATAAATAAAGTATTGTCTGATTCATCATGTATTTTATAGACAGACCTCTCACCCCCACCACCCTATTATATCGCAAGACCTTCAATGATTTTTGACACCGTGATCTTTTTTAGAAGTGTAATTCGACAAGTGCGTTATCGTACTAGGAGTATGGAGTAGGCTGTATAAGCTCTCTGTATTTTTAAGCAAGCATATTTTTTAAGCTTGATGAGAATACAAGAGCTCTTTTTAATACTATCACTATCTCATGTTTTTTGAAAGAGAGATAAATCTCGGTGCCGCAAAAATTTTTCATAGCCGTCCAGCACCGCTGTAGCACGGTCATTTGAACGTATGTCTAATGTACATACAGAAATACTAATGTATTACCAAAATTATCATCTACCTATTTATCTAAATCGAGCAGGATGTTGAAAGATGACCTATGCAACTATTATGTTTAAAATATACCCGGAGATAGGTGACATATGGATACATTACGAGCACCGATCTTCTGATCTCAAACTCTTCCTGAGAGAGTCAATTAAATCAGTTTTACTATGAGGTTAGCATCGACAATGCAAGTGTCGCGAGACGTAATAGAGCGTGTCAAAAAAAAAGCAGTTAATAACCGTAATTCTCAAGATTGCGGGTAATTTGAGATATCGCGTGAGTGCGGTTCAGTTTAGATACTATAGATTAGTATTTCAAGATTGTTGGCCGGCTGTAAGAGCGGCAGACGAATTAATCCTGCGGATGCGCATGCAAAATGCCACGGTCTCAAAAGAAGTCATGGAACAGTTTCGACAATGTTAGGCTAAGTGTATACGTAGTAATACTGGTTTTCTATTATATGACACTGTATGTGTGTACACACTTATTTGTATAAGTAATACGTGTATTGTTTTTAGTGCGTGATCAGCTACTAGAGTCATCGTCTAAAGAAGAGGAGGAGGGGGTGGATGAAATGGATGAGGAGAGTACAAACGAGTTGAGAGATGATTCTGGCAGAGTATAAAATACAATTCTATCTACCAGTGATGGCGGCGAGACAATGGAGGTGGATGAAGCGCCTCAACCTTATGACCGGGGAATTACCGCGGACGGTAAAAATGAAAATAACCAGCAGCAAATAATTGACCAAGTGCGAGATGATAAAGGTGTTGAAGACGAGGTGGCTGAAAATAATGGAGAGGAGCAGCTTGCAGAAGATGCACAAACTTATGTTGAGCACCAACAGCAGCAGCAGCATCAGCCAGAAGCAGCCCATGCCCAGGATGCAACAGAGGATCGGCGTGAAGTTGAAGAGGAGGAAGAAGAAAATGATAATGTATTTCATCGGAGATACATCGAGACGATGCAAAATTTAACAAGATCTTTTACACCGCCAATAGATAATGTTATAAGCCTGTTAGAATCGTCATCACACGACGAAAACTCGCGCTCCAGAGCAAGCATGCTACATAATTTCCTCAACAGAGATCAACTACTTAAAGATGAACGTACCTATGAAGCAACAGATGGTAACAGCATAACACATCATAGTTTCGACCAAACAGTCGACTTAGCCATTAACGATTGCAAGTAATTTTCACAATAATTCTTTTAAGATTAATTATAAATAATAATTTGTTTAAAGTCATTCGACGTCTGAGCACTAGTATCCGATTTGACGCACTCAACGAGACAAGCACTTTTCAAGTGCATGTTAGATGAGTGATGAATATTCAGCGGGCTCAAGAAATTCGTTGGATTTTCGATATGTTTTTAGATCAAGAGCCTGTGATTTTTACCTTAACATTTGAAGAAATAAGAGATTTTTTGCACCGAGTAATGGAAAGCTTTAAAGAGCCAGCAGAAGAATGACATTGAAAAAATGTACACAATTGTACAACTACTAAAATTTAAATTATGTATTTTTATAGCTAACGGCTCATTATTTACATATATGGACGGAGCAATACATAATCGAATCGGTTTGAAATCCTCGAGGAATGTGAAAATTATGTTAAGCACTTCGAGATCACGGGTAAGCAACATGTGATATGTATAAGAGAACCCCCTAATGAAAATATTAACCCCGTTTTTTGGTTAGAACAGGTATTCCGCGATATTCACAATTTTTTGTTGTCAGCTGAAAACGAAAGCAATTTAATCGCTGTAACACTGAAAAGCAATCATTTTGCACATGGCCCAGCCGGCATTTATTTTCGGCCACTCGTCAACTTTTACCATGAGGATTTGATTGGGTTGGTCAATAATTTGTTGGTCAATAAACGATGTCTTTGAAATTGATGATAGTTTTGTTCTACACTCAACGTTTGTCAATCTACCTCGTGGTAGTAGTCGTATAAAAAAAATAATTTCACCATCAACACAATAAAGCAGACATCTATCATATCGATTGTAAATGTTGATGATCTTTGCTTACAGCGTGCCTTGGTGGTCGCCTACGCTTACGTTAAATAAAAAAAAAATGATACAAAAGAGTCGCGTGACGAGTGGAACCGCATTCGCGACGGTCGGCGAAAATATCAAAAAGAGCAGGCTGAAAACTTGTACGAGACACTAACGTCGTGATTCCTCAAAATGGTTGAGGGCCTGAAGAAATTAGAAATTTTCAAATGTATCTCGCTTTATACGTTACAGCAATAGTAGTTTATGATAAAAGTAATTTTGGTAAGGGGGCAGATGGTTCCATATACGATGGTCGTCACGAAGTACCTGGTGAATTTAGCACTATCAATATTTGCTATGACCCCGATACCAACCATTTCGATACAATTATCAACTTGGTTGGATTATCGAGAAATAAATATTTTCTAATTCTTGCAACAAGGGTTACAATTACGTTGATTTGCACGTGTGCCAAAAACGTTGCCCCGGTTGCTTTGGCTCATCTCCTTCAGTGTGCAAAGAGGACAATACTCATCTCATGAAATGTACCGAGTCTCATAGAAGCTTTTACAACGACTCTTGTTTCAGGAATCACAAAAAACGCAACAATGGAGAAAAGAAATCTGTCTGCGACGCTATAAAACTTTGATCTACTTGTTGCAACGTAATACGTCCTCGTAATAGTAAACATAAGTGCGGGTATCGTTGGTGCGACACATGTAAAAAACATGATACAAGCAATACACTATGTTTTGTGCAGCCCATTAAGTCTGAAGAAACCGATCAGGGGAACAAATTTTTGATGATTTTTTACGATTTTGAAACACGTCAGGATAAAGATGTCTCTCGCAACAACACACAAGTGAATTTGCACGTGCCGAATCTCTGTGTTGCTCAGCAGGTTCGTTTTAATTGCATTGAGTCAGTAGAGGACGTGTATCAATGGTGCCCTACATGCAGGGTTCGAGACTACGTATTCAACGAACGCCCAGTTCAACAAATGCTTAATTTGTGCATTCGTGAAGGTTCGACTTTCAGTCAAAACGTGTGTATCGTACATAATGCTAGAAGTTTTGATGGTCAGTTTATTTTAAAAGCATTAATTGACAATTGTACACGCGAGTTACCTAATGTTATTTAAAATGGACAAAAAATAATAATGATTTAATATGGCAGGATCAAGTTTATTGACAGTTTAAATTATTTCCACATGAAACTAAGTGATTTACCAAGCGCCTTTGATCAACCACGTAGCAATAAAAAGGCTACTTCCCCCACCTTTTTGATACTTTAGAAAATCAGCATTACGTTGGGCCACCACCTGATCCCGAGTTTTACACACCCAATAACATGTCTAGTTAAGAAAGACTTAAATTTTTCGAGTGGTACAATGATACGTCGACAAATCCAAACTATGTTTTTGATTTTAAAAAAGAAATAATCGATTACTGTCGTATGGATGTTGAAATTTTGAGAAGTGCCTGTCTTGCTTTTAGGAAAATATTTTTAGACGTGGGGAACACTGACCCTTTTTTACGCACCACGACAATAGCATCAGCCTGCTCCTACATGTATAGAAAGAACTTCTTAAAACCTGATACCGTTGGTGTAATACCGGTGCCTGGCTACAGACGAGCGAATAAACACTTTCAAAAGGCCGTCGAATGGTTCTTATTGTGCGAGCGTGAGCTAGGTCGGGAGATTATTTATGCTGGAAGAGGGAGAGAGTACAGACTCCCTGAGGGGTAGTTGGTCGACGGCTTTTTGCAGCCGTCTCAGACAACCTCTGTTGAAAGGGAAGAAGAAGAAGAAGAAAATCAAACTAGCGGCCCGTCTCGGGGTATCGTAAAATTTCTTACGGGCGCACACTCGATGAAGCCCTCGAAAGTACACGTGTCAAAATTGAACGCACTGAAAACATTGTGAGTTATTACGAGGTTCAAGCGAATGAGCATATAATATACACCGACATCTGCTCTCTTTATCCATTTATTCGTAAGAGAGGCCGTTTTCCGATCAGGCAGCCAATGATTTTTGTCGGTCCGCAATGTGCCCTGCAAACAGACGGGAAAAACAATCATCTATCCCGTATCGAAGGGCTTGTTAAATGTAAAATTTTACCACCGCGCGACTTATTTTTACCTTTATTGACTATTAAAATGCACAATAAATTATTGTTCGCACTCTACGTTCCTGCTGCGAAAAAATGTCTCAGGATGATTGTAGACACGAGGAAATTAGTGAGCGGGAATTCGCTGGGACGTGGGTTGTTGATAAATTGAGAAAAGCTATAAACTCGGATACCGTATGCAAGAAATCTACGTCATATGGCAATATGAAATGACGTGTTTCGATCCTGCGACGGGCGAAGGAGGCTTATTCGTGACGTACGTAAACACTTTTCTACAAATTAAACAACAAGCAAGTGGTTGGCCAGCTCACAGTGTAGATGAGGCGACGAAACAGCAGTATCTACGCGAATATGAGAAAAACGAAAATATAGTTTTAGAGTATGATACGATATAAAAAAATGCAGGATTACGAGCTGTGAGTAAAATCTGTCTTAATTTTTTGTGGCGTAAATTTGGACAGAGAAGCGGATTGAAACAGACAGAAGTAATAAATAGTCGCGAGGCTCTAATAAAAAAAATTTCAGATCCGACGAAGGAGGTATCGAATATATTGATCGTGAATGACCGCGTTTTGTATGTTGAGTGGAAGTTTCGAGAAGAAGCTGAACTTCCAGCACCTCATACGAATGTCGTGATAGCCGCGTATACGACGGCTCAGGCACGTCTCAAGTTATACGAGTACATT
>JAPYYV010011490.1:0-17745 GCA_030522625.1 Copidosoma aretas | reverse complement strand
ATAGCAATGTGTGGTAAATTTGATATCCATAGGTATACTTTCTTGGTTATGAGCACGGACCTCTACGGCGTCCCCATCCTTTTCTATACCTATGTATATCAATTTATCACGACCTGCCGTCTATATTTGTTTACCACTCGCTTATTTTTTGCCATCCCAACTTAAAAATTTGAGGGATTGTAGTTTAAGACTTGCTCTTTCGATTGGTGTAAAAAAATAAATAAAAAAAAATACATACTTAGAGAAAAATTGGCCTGTACTTAAAACTTGGTTTTCACCATTAAAAAATAGCTATTTCCCAAAGCTTGTGAGCGAGTTGAACAGAACGTGATTTATGCAAAAAAGCCGCTGCCAGCGCCGAGTGGCACGCTTGGCTTGGACGCTCCCTATATATCCGTCTTCGAATTTGATCGTGTACGTAACAGGTGATAACTGTTCTACGATCGTCGCTTTAGTGTTATTATTTAATTTTCTTCTTGGATCTTTTGCTTGCACTGTTTCATTCGTATCAAAATTACATGTACGGTTACCATGTTTAAAACGTGTTTGATCAAATTAACGCTTTTCTACAATTGTTTTAGTGCTAGGTTTTAAGAATTGTAAACGGCTTTTGATTGTACGATCAAACATAAGATAAGACGGCTTCTGATTTGTTGTTTGATGCTCGGTGTTTCGATAATCAAATAAAAATCTATTTAAAGCAACATCTAATTCATACCTACTCTGTATCATTTTGTTTAACTTACCTTTAAGCGTACGAAAAAAATTTTCCGCAGCTCCATTTGTTGCTGGGTGGTAAGGTGGAGCAAGTACATGTGTAATTTTTTGCCTTTTCAAGTACGATTTAAATACATCAGATGTTAGCTGTGGACCATTGTCACTAACAATCATGTTTGGTAGTCCAAACCTTGCAAAGAAGATATTAAACTTTTGTATTGTTTTTTCAGATGTCGTAGATTTTTTCATATTTACCACCTCGGGGTATTTAGTATGCGCATCTATAATAATCAAAAACATATTGCTTTGAAATGGACCCATGAAATCGATATGTAATCGGGACCAAGGTTCGCTTGGCCACAGCCAGGGTGTTAATGCTGTTTTTGGCACGTCATTTCGCGATTCCAGACAAATTTGACAAGTTTTCGCCAGTTCCTCAATATCTGCATCGATATTGGGCCACCAAAAATAGTTTCTTGCCATTTGTTTTATTTTTATTATATCAAGGTGCGTGGCATGTATTTCTTGCAATATTTTACTTAGCAATTTATCTGGAATAACTAATCTATGCCCCCATGTTAAACAATCATGATCTATGAACATCTTGTTTCTTTTAGCATGAAATGCTTTTTCGGTATTAGACAGTTCGCCAATCTTCGGCCAAGTTGTTTGTACGTATTGTTTAATTTTTCTTAGCACATCATCTGCATCCACGCATTTTCGTACAGTATCAAAATCAATTATTGAGTGCTCTGACCATTCTGTAATGTAGTGAACGTTTGTGAATTAATGGCCGAAAACTTTCGTACTGTCTTCTATGGGCAAGCGCGATAATGCGTCGCAATTACCATTAGCCTTTGATTTTACAACTTCTACGGTATACGTGTATCCAGTTAAAAAATATGCCCAGCGTAGCAGTCGGCTGTGTAACATTGTTCACATATTTTTGCTACCAAAGATAAATTTAAGCAGCTCATGATATGTTTTAAGTATAATTTGATTCACATACACGTAAGGGTAAAATTTTTTAAAACTATAGATAATAGCACCTGCTTCCTTATATATAATCCCTCTATGCCTTTCGCTTTTAGGAATTATTTTTGACGCGAAGGCAATTGGACGTTCAGAGCCGTCCGCATAACTATGTGATAGAATCGCCGATAAACCAATGTCACTCGCATCACAGACTAGAACAAGTTGTACGTTTGGGTTATACAGAGCTAGTACTTTATCAGACGTAATTTGTCTTTTTACCCAATCAAAACCTTTTTGACGTTTTTCAGTCCATTCCCATGTTCTGCTTTTACACAATTCGTATAAGGGCCATACGTAATGAGCCCTGTTTTCGAAGAAGCGCTCATAAAAATTAATCAGCCCTAAAATAGCTTTTAATTGTTTTACATTTTGTGGTGTAGGTGCCTCATGTACAGCTTTTATTTTTGATTCACTAGGTACCAAGCCTTTTTCATTTTTCACGTAGCCTAATATTTCTATTTCATTCTTAAAGAAATCGCATTTGTTAATATTTAAGCACAAACCTACTTTTTCAAGGCGAGTAAAAATTTTAGCTAGTATTTGTATGAGCTCTTCCTCTGTACTGCCCATGCAGTACACATTATCTATATATATATATATATATCAGTATTCTTAATGCCTTTTAAAATATCTTTTAATATATCCTGGCACTCCCCAGATGCTATACCTTCACCAAGCTTTGTATATCTAAACAACCCGTCGTGAGTAATAATTGTAAGAGCGTCTTTAGACTCGTCGTCTACTGCAAATTGCATAAAAGCGTGCTTGAGATCGATCTGCGACCATCTATTTCTTATCCTCATAGTATTAAAAATCCTTTCTTTTAATGGGATCGGATGCCTTTTTATGACCAATTGCGGATTCACGGTAAGCTTAAAGTTTCCGCATATTCGAACGTCACCGTTTTTTTTTAGAGCTGAGATAATGGGTGTAGCCAATGCACTACACGATACTGGTTCTAAATGGCCTGATTCTACTAGTCTTTTATTTCCATGGAGATTTTTGGCATTAATGCAAAAGGAGCATGGTGTGGCTTTAATTAAAACGGTTTGACATCCTTCTTAAACACTAGATGTACTTTACTACCTGTATAACATCCCTGCGTATCGGAAAAAAGT
Organism: Copidosoma aretas; assembly: GCA_030522625.1. Taxonomy (NCBI): domain Eukaryota; kingdom Metazoa; phylum Arthropoda; class Insecta; order Hymenoptera; family Encyrtidae; genus Copidosoma; species Copidosoma aretas. The sequence continues at coordinate 14,875 of JAPYYV010011490.1, read as the reverse complement.
ATAGGAAATTTATTAAACATTTGTTCTTTGACTGAAGTGCTATTAATTTTGTTAATATTCTCAGCGTCTGTAGGAGTGTTGAATTTTAACGGCCATAAGTTAAATTCCACGAGCCATTATCCATCCAAAAAAATCGGTCCTTTTCCCTTAATAATATAAATGTCTAAGAATTTTTCGATATTATTAAATTTTACTTTTAATTTTTCTAGTTTACCCATTGGGTATAACGGTTGTTCGCCAAAACAGGTCAAAATAAATTCGCTTTTCTTGAGTTGGGCGTTTGGAAAGTACTTATTTTTATCATTTTCTGACATAGCTGTGACATGTGTGCTAGTATCGACTTCCATTTTTATTTCAATATCATTTACCATAACATCAGCATACCAAGGTTCCGCGATAATTTTATTACACGTGATTTTTCATTCTCAATTATTAAATGAAAGTCGCTAATGGACGAATCATCATTATCAGAATGCTCGTTTTCATTCGTGTTTACATGATTGCATTTATTTTTTGAATTTTTGCTTTGATTTTTAAGTTTATTTTGTTTAAGTATGTTATCTTTACCATGTTTTATAATGCATACTCTTTCCAAATGTCCCTTTTTATTTCAAAAATTACAAATTTTATCTTTAAATTTACACTCCTGGAGCTTATGCTCGTTCACCGCGCCGCAACAAAAACAAATGTAATTATCTCTTTTGAAATTTACCGTTTTCTCGCTCGCTCCATATTACCTGTTTTCTTAGTTTTAAAGCCACTGCCTGATGCCCGTTGCTGATTCGCGCTGTCTATATACTATACTGCTGTATTGCCTCGTTGTTGTCCTGCATTGACCGCGTTGTATACAGCTGCCTCTCGGGTGGTTGCAATCTTTAATGTTTTGTTATAATCGAGATCTGTTTCGCTAAAAAGTGATATCCCTGTTGCCTGATCTGCTATTCCAGAAACTAGCTGATCTTTCAGGGAGTCATTTAAATTATCACTAAAACCGCAGTGTAACGAAAGTTCTTTGAGACGAGCAACAAAATCACTGGCAGACTCGCCTAGATTCTGCTTGCCGAAAGATACATCTTTCCATTGTTAGACTTTTTTTCGGGCAAAGGTGATCATTTACAATGTTTACTATGTCATCTAATTTTTTGTCTTTAGGCTTGTTTGGTGGGCATAATTCTCTAACTAGCTTGTAAGTGTCTGCACCACACTTCGTTAAAAAAATTGCTGTTTTCTTAGCCTCCATATCAATATCATTTGCGATGAAATACAATTCTAGACGCTCAATATATTCTTCCCAACTATCTATATTTCTACAAAATTCTAAGTCAGCCATATTTTCGTGTGTAATGCTTGTAGAAGAATGTACCTGCTCACCTGTAACCTTCGTTTCTTGGGAAGTTAAAATACATCGAATGAAATAAAAAACTCATGGAGTCGAATCGTTTACGGGCACTTATCAGCAAAACCTTACTATTTATGGTTTTTTCACACTTGCATTTTCAAAAATAAATTTTAAAAACTTGTTTATAAATGGGCTTTTACATAAAAAGATCGACTCTTATAAAAGAGTGGCTACCGCATACAGTACAGAGATATAGATTAACAAAGTATACTCTAGTGGAAGAGACACACATTCAACAAACTACCATTGAGGAAGAACTGCGCCATATCTTGTTAAGTTATTATTAAAAATATTTGTTTGAATTTTATAAATATTAGTGTCGAAATTTCGGCGGGGATGGAAGAAAAAATATGCATTCCTGAAAACCGATTCTTATCTTCATTCTTTTCAAAAATGTAATACGATTTATACTTTTTAAATTAATTAACCTTTGATTTTTTGTATCTCAGATTTTGTACTAGACACTTCTTTTTGGGAAAGAGGAAACTTAAATCTGGATGGTTCTACTTAATTGAAATTTGTACGTGTTACTTTTTTCAAACGATAATTAGCTTTATTTACTCATTTCAGAAAAGTTATCATTTAAAACGCAATATTTCTCTACTTTACCAATTTTAAAATAGTAATATCCTAATTTACGAATCCTAACGTCAATTTTTACCAATTAGCGTTTACAGTATACATACCGCTCGCTCTATCAGCAATAGCACCTCTAGCGCTAAGACCTGCAAACTCAGGTAAATTAAATGGTAAAGAATCTTAAATTTTGAGTGGAAAAGGTACATGGGGTGTTATAATATTTTTATTACTGACGTCTATCTCTAGAGCTTCTCGAGCTCCTCTTAAAGTAAAACTTACAATTTTCCGAGCACATTTATTTTAAACCATAGACTTTTTAGCATTTAGAATAACTTTTCTCAAAGTCATTGCCTATCTAACCTTCCTCTCGTCAAGTTTTTTCGATTTCTTATTCCCAGATACACCCATTCCGAGTCTTGGTTTCGCTTTCATTATACCACTTACAGCTTTCTCACCAATACTTGAATCTTTTGCTTTAACGGCGCTAACAAGCACTTCATGGAAGAATTTTATCTGCCATGTATCTAGCTGCTATATCTTTTGGACTCTGATGATAAGCTACGTCATGCAGTTTGCAAGCTTCATTAATTGATACCTGTATCACCGCGAGCAAGTCTTTGGATCATTGTGTTCCTGGTCCACACTATCGATAGCCTTGTAACCAATATAAATGAAACCAAGGAAAAAAACATCTCTTAGAGACAAAACATTCAATCATACAGCAGCCAACCAACCGTAGACAAAAAAAACAGCATGCATATAATACTCTAGCATTTCATTCACTTATAAGAGATGATGCTGCTATTTCAAGCGATGCTACTACAAAGCACATGCAAAAGTTAAACCAAAGTTTTCACTAAACTCAAACATTTCAGTAGCTCATTAGTCATAGTAATTATGACACCGATATTTCTATTAATGGTATTTTAAGAGGTTATGTAACTGTGACTGAATATGATAATGAACATTATGATTAATTTAATAACATTGATTTTCATCATCAAATTTTAGAGCAAAATCTATCGATCCAATCGGATGAAATTTATGGTTTACGTTAAAAGGAAGATGGAGTTTACATGCTTAGTAATTCACGAATATAAGTTTTGATGATTAAATTTAAATAAATGGGTGAAAGGGTCCTATAACGGTTGAATTGATGGATTTACTTATTAAAAAACATTTTGACAAATGTCTAATACTGGATAACGATTTAGAGCAATATCGTCGTACTTTAGATACCTTAACCGTCCATAGAAAAAATTTGATTAGCATTCAAGTATAAGACATTAAAACAGTATGGAATTTAATAAAACAATTGGACTAATGTTTCACATTGGGAATGTAAAATAACAAGGTGACCCACTACCTCCATTACAAAGTGGCACGCCTTAAGGTAGTACTGTCGGTACTCTTAATACGGTTTAAAAATCAATGGACTTAACAAACTAATAAATTATGACGTAAAAATAACGCAGTTAAAATTTTGTGGAGCTAGGTTCTTCGAGAGAAAAGTTATAGACACTTTTGTTTTTTAGGTTAAACATGGGTGCTTATAGGAAAGCACATATTAGAACTGATCACACTAAAAATGCCGTTGGAATTCAAAAAAAAATAACAAGAAAGAAAGTAGTACTTAACTCTGATCTGTTTTAGCTCTTGAAAATACTGATTGAGTACTTATGAGAGAAGAAAAGTGAAAAAAACGAGCCAAAATATGTGTTACAGCAGGAAATTTTTTTAGTAAACTGTTTCACAATTTTTTTTTTTACTGCATCTAAAGCTCTGAAACTTTATAGACGTAGAGTCAAGATATTGGTTAGCAATTCCTTGCAAATAAATTCCCCGTTTTAAAAAATTTTTCACATACTTTTTCTGATTGAAATTTTTTTTGCTATGTTGAAATTTTTTCTGGCTTCACAAAACTATTTATTGACCTTTGGCATATACTCTTAGTAATAAAATGCAATAAGGATAAGCTCTGGATTTTTTTATAAGTTTCCATATATGATTATTCGAGTCGTGGCAGTTTTAGTATAACTTGTCATTGATTTATGAGCAAAATCATACACTTGACTAGCGAGGTACCGACAGTAATACCTTGATATTCAAATGGATTATATATCTTTCTATATTATATAATTTTCCCTGATTTTTGACTAACTTTTTTTTGGGTTGGCTCCCCCCCGCTAACACTCAGCTCCCCCCCCGGCTACCCACAGCTCCCCCCCCCCCTCACCTCCCCCTCAGCTCCCACCCATCACGTCATAACCTATTCCACAATACACACACACACACACACAACTCAATTATAAGTTCATACATATGAATTAATAATTTGGATTCATTTCTATTTCTCCCTTCTACATGTTTTGGGATAAACGATATATTAACAAATGTACAATAAAATAACATGAGGCTAAAAAAAAAGTAGCTCTTACTACCAAGATATTGATTCTTTAATATATATATCTTCCTATATTATATAGTTGATTCGTGCGGGTCGTAAGTAATAGCCCCCTATGCCCCCCTACACGTTTTTTTAGATACTCAAAAGTAAGGTAAAAATAAGGTAAAAATATGCTAATTTTTAATGATTTTCTATAGTAAGTCTGACCCACCACGCCCCGCTTCTCCTATCCACGCCCACGTCCACCCTTTTTTAGATTGCCCCCCCAGTGCCCCCCCTCATTTTGACCGTAGCCCCCATACGTCCTTCCACGCCCGCACCGCCCCGTGCCCCCCTGTTCGTTAGGTTATCCCTTTCTCACCTAACAATCCGCAAGGACATGCAATTTATCTGAGACTAATATTTCCTTCCCCCACTGCCGCCTCGCATTTTAACCATAGCCGAAGGTGGCCGACATCACCCGAAAGAAACATTCTAGCCGAAGTCTCCAGAAAACAGACGAATTATTCCGATTACAGACAAATCCTTTCACTTGACCCTCCAACATCGTCGAACATTGCCGAAAACAACCGATTGCAGCTGAAGCCGCTCCTTCACAGCCCCTCGGGATTTTCTGTTGTTCCCGCACGTCTTATTTGGCTAATAGATAGAGGCACAACAATAAAACATGACCATTAGTAGTACAACTAATGAAAAAGATAACGAAACACCCGCACGCTCGAGCTCAATACGAGATAAAAATAAAATATGACTTGAACACCTACAACCAAATAACCAAATGGACTCACCCGCTTACACTGTTTTTTAACAGATCATTTATTTACTAAGAGTGTAAGCAGAGAAGTATATTGGGTTTCGGAATAAAGTGCATAGAATAATACCCTATATTATACCCTGATAACACCCTATTGCAGGAATCGAGCAGAGCAACCGATTAATGCACATGATGAAAAAAAAACCAGGTGTGCAAACCATAATTGCGCTGTAGTCTAGCAAACTACATCTGAGCAGTGATAGGCTAAGATCTCCCAATCGAAAACCGTGTTTTCTTCATACAAAATATGATTAGCAATGAATTTTCGTGTATCACACTTACTATATAGGTGTATTATACTTTCGATCATAATGTAAACAGACAAGGTTTGCTGTATAGCCTATTTTTTTGACAAGGGAGAGAACCAAATAGATTTTAGGGCAATGAAGCTCTAAAGTTGTCTAAAAGAAAACACTTGTTTCAATACAATGTTCTACTACGTCAAAAATAACCAACATTTCTGTACTGAGGCATGAAATAAAAAACCTGACCGTCAGTGATACAGCTATTGAAAGAGATACTTACCCAAAATCCGTACACTTTAGCTCAATACGTAATTCAAATAAAATGAAATCAAAGCACATTCAAACAAATAAAAAAATAGACTCTCCTGCTAACACTATTTGTTAATAAATACTTTATTTAGCAATTCAGAATGCAAGCAGAGTAGTTTATTGAGTTTCGGGATAACATACTCAGGATAAACTGACTAAAAACCCATTAGACTTTAAGGCAAGTAAGCTACATATTTGTCTAACAGAGAATATGTGTCATAATAAAATGCTCTACTACTACGTTTAAGTATAACTAACTTTGTGTTACTACGGCGGAAAACAAAAAACGTGACTTACAGTAATACCGGAGATCAAACAGATACTGGATAGAAGACACGTACACTTAAGCTCAATACTTACTTCAAATAAATAAAAACCCCCGCACCTTAAACCAAATCACTAAATTAACTCGCCCGATTACAATGTTCATTAATAAATTATTCATCGACTTATTCAAAATAATTTCAAAGACAAGCATAAATTTGAATCTCTGGCTCCTTGAACCAAATAACCCAATATACTTCAACCTAATATCCGAAGGGAAAACAAATAATTAAAGTCAAAACTATTTATTGTTTTTAATAATTGGGTTATAGGAAGAGTGGGGATATTGTAACTATTTTAGAAGTAATTGTAAAATCGTGTATTTTTAGTCAGTCGGGAAGAAAGTGACATTAATGTAAGCACACGGTCCCAAAAAACAATTAGTAGATTGCACATCTCACACCGTACGATTCAAACAATTATGATAATTTTTGATGGGTCGTTGTGCGTCAGCAGTAATTGATTTTAAATTTCCTCCATCTGTTAGTAATTTTACATTTTCATGTATTGGACAAACACTAACTGAATGAGTACCACTCGCTCCTGCCAATACACAGTGTTTTGAGCGTAAGCTAGCGAATTTCGAAAAACATCTTATTGTTGAATAATTGATTTTAAAAGATTTATATAATTCTTTCATATTATTTAAAAGTAAGCGCTTTCGCCATCTATACTTTTTGTCCACCCTCTTTAAAAGAGACGTAATCTTTTTTGCCTTGCATTATTTGAGTGTAATCATCAGACTGACACAAGGTAGTTATCGTGTTTATCTACTTCTAATGATGCATGGCTTTTAGGGTTTGGATCGCGTAATATGCTTTTCTTTTTGGCAATTTTTTTGTGCAATATATATGATCTGTTAAGTAGCGGTAGGAAAATTGAGCTGAATTTTCGTGTAAGACCAGTGTTTGAAAATGGTTAAAATTTTAATTTTAGGAGTACGGTCTTGTGTGATATGAAAACTATCTTGTAGAGTTCTTAGAATTGTTGTATCATCATCATCGTCATCAGCAGCATCTGGACCATCGACGGTTAAATTAAAAACTTTTTTCTTTATCACGTCTGTGATATTTTTTGCTTTTTCTTCAGAATATCTTTTTTGCGTCAATTTTCGTTTTTTAATTCGTGAAGACCCTAAGAAACTCAATCCTTTATTTAAATGATTCACGCGATCATTTAGTGTTATTGCGCTTTTTCCGGAAGTCCCCGAAGTTTCTCTACTATTATGATCCTTTTTTATTTTCTGGCTATAAAACAAAACGCCTTTATTAGCGATATTGACGGAATATTGGAAATCTGTTTACTAAATATATTCACTATAGAAAAAGGAGTTTACTGTGTGATAAAAGGAAGAAATCAAAACGCTGCTGTTGACTACGTTATGCTATTTAGTTGCGTATTTAGTGAAATAAAGTCGAACACTCTTAGTATAATTTTTTTTTTTTTTTTAATAAGTATACTTGTGTGTATGTCGAGTGTGAGTACGCTGTGTATTTAAGTATGTGAGACCATTTCAACTTAATCATTATTGCTCCCAGCATTATTTTATTATTTCCTGTTCTTGATGTGCCGACCACAGGTATCACAAATTCTTATTTCTAATAACTCCATAGTTACTGACATATTTAGTGCGCGCAGCAAATTTTCATTCACTTTTCTCAATGTTACTTTTCTTCTTTTCGAATGACTAATCAACTTAAAGGGATTAAAACACGAGTCAGTACGAATGTCTGTGCATTGTAATACACGTAAGACTTTTTTAGACATCGTTATGATTTTCGTCAGCACTTTACCAATAGGCTCACTAGCTTAGACACACAGGGCCAAACTTACGAGTGGATAAATTTGGTATGAACACTCGCGGGCGCGGTAAAAAATGCTTAGGCAGACACTATGCTCTATTCGGCTAACTATTTAGTTATACGTGACCATAATTGTACTAGAAAGGTATACATCATTGTTAATAATTGTATTTAAATGGGCAACATAAGTGAAAGTTTGGTATGACTAATACGGAAGTAAGTAGTTAAGCTTCATCTATTAATAACATAACAAAGAACCCAATTAATACAAAATGTCTAGTAATAACTTTTAATAAGATTGTCTATTCAGTAACATCTCTTTTGAACTAATAAATGTAAAAACCATATGTATTATAGAGAAAAACGGAATGATGCAAGAAAATATGTCAAGCGATAGAATGCGCCCGCCGATAAGACGTGCCGCACTAAATTGAATAATTTATTTCTAATAGTTATCATTGATACCCCAGGAAAAAAAAAGTAGTTTTTGATGGAAAATTTGACGTAGGATACAATTGTAATATCACAACTCGCTACGAGGAAGGGGCAATTGTTCAAAATCAATTGAATCATTTAAATTTTTAATAACAATCTTAAATTGTTAATAATTTTTTTCGAAAGTATTTTTTTCTTAAAGCTTATTAATTTACCAAAATAAAAAAAATTGCCTGTAGCTTAAATAGAACCGGAGCTATGAATATTTGAAAATTCCTCTTTAAGTACCAAATCACTGAAATCGCGGAATTTCAATCCTTTCCACGTCCAAAATATTGTAAAAAAAAAACCCTGTCTTTTTTTAATACAGAACCTGTAAAAAACGTTTCAGCGAAATAAAAAATGTGACGGCCAATTTTTGTCAAAATCTCTTTGGTTGTAAAGGAACGTCCCACATACTGAATTTTTCTACAAAATAAAATAAAATATTTCAATATAAATTTATTATATTAGTAAAGTAAATTAAAATAATAATTATGTAAAATCCAAATATTCTGTGAAAAAACGTATAATGTTTTATAACAATAAAAAAAGACATATGTATTCTTTGCGGTATTATTTATTTCAAATAATTACTTTCCATATATATTTTTTTAATTTTCATCAATTCAACTATTCCGAATGTTATAAAACCCAACCATTTAACAAAAATTGTATTATCTCGTCGGTGTATAATTTTCTCACGAGATAGATCTGGAAACTTGGTTTTCTGCGGTTTTTGCTCATAGAATCCTCCAGAGAGTGGCTGCTCATCGTAATCCTCTGAATGGTAAGTTGGCGGTATGAAAGGTGCTGCATTCACAGGAGTAAATATTTCTGTTGACCAATTAGGCGTGTACCCTTTATCAAGGACTTGTTTAGAATTATTGACTCCAACTTTATCACTTACTTTAATTATTAATGCCGTTTTCACCCTTGCTCTGGATGTAAATTTTTGGTTCATCTTATCCTTATTAGCCACTGATACATATATAGGTTTCATAGCTATCGTTCGATGTTTTTAACTATTATTAGCTGGAATAAACTTAGGTAAAATATCAATCTACTTACAACTACTGTGCACGCTAAATTTTTTCGACGTATCATGTTTTAGAGTACGGTCTAATTGTTTACGTACAAATGCTTTAAAATTGCTATAAGTAGAGTACAAATTTATTTTATATTTTTGCTTAAGACTTTGTAAATATGAGTTGTAGCTTGTACAGTTCTTGGTACTCTTCCTTTTACTAAAATAAATTTTATAGCTGACGTCACATTTTCACTATTTTTTTTTCTTTACGGGCACCGCCCAAGCATGTTTGGAGAATGCATCGATGACTGTTAGCATATACCTATAACATTTATAGTTACGGGCATAAAGTTGCATTCAAATAAGGTCTGCATGCCAAGTTTCGTCGAAACCGCGCATTAAAATTTCCTACATGGATAACAACGTTTCGCTTCTTTATAAAGTTCCTCAACAACTCTCTCCATGTATTAACTATCTATATTTTCTATTGTTGAATCTCCTCTAGTGTACAACGCGTTTTTGTTCAATTTGTACGTACAATGTTCAAAATCTTTAATTTTCTTATCAAATTTTGAATGAAAAAAAAATATTAATAAAATGTGCGAAAAATAACATTTATAATGACATTTAAAAAAATATCATTCACCAGGCATGAAATGTTGGAAAAAATCATTGAAAAAACGTTTACAACAGTCACAATAACATAGCGTCATATGGGAATTGGCTTGGATACCAATTTCTTATTTTAATATATAGCTTCTAAAAAGATAGATTAATATGTCAATATATATGCATTATTATTCTTACAACAGAGATTATTACGAGTTCATGAAATATATGTGTCTCCAGAGATCAAAAAAAGAAATTGGTGTCAAAGCCAATTCCCACATGACGCTATGTTATTGTGACTGTTGTAACTGTTTTTTCAATGATTTTTTTCAACGTTTTTTACCTGGTGAATGATATTTTTTAAAACATTATTCTAAATGATTCATTTCGCATTTTCTATTGATATTTTTGTTTTCATTTCTCGCTATTTATTGAAACTCGCTCAATCCTCCTTAAGACTGTTTGAATTCTACAACATTACACAATCTCTTGTTATTTATATCGTATCTAATATAAAAAAAAATTTATATCGTATTGATCATGCAAAGTAAGCCTGTATCCAATAGCAGAAGAGCCGTGAATACCACAGCTTTCAAATTTACCCAACTTACCTTCAAATACATCGACGCTCATACTGAAACAGAGCTCAAACTCATCAAAAATTTTCAAAACTGACTTTCTCTCATCAACTTACTTTTTTTATTTAACCCGGGTTTAGATGGTTTAGAACGAGCAGATTCCGAATCTTCATCATCTTCCCTGAACATGTTTGCTGGCAACTTCAATGTCCCTCCATATCTGAAGAGATATAGGGCATCACACTTAGCCAGGAAACCCAAAAGGAATTTAGTATACAATTGTCAGGGAGTCAACTTGAACCGACCGAACGCAAGCCGAGTTCAGCCGACGAGGCCCGGTGAATGCACTCGAACTCGAACGCAAAGCACGATTGCATGCTGGCGCACATCCCCGCGCGACCAATCGCAATCCCCACGAGACTGCATGAGTCACAGCAAAAAGTAAAATACAAGCATACTTACGCACCGTCAAAGGCAATCCTATCTTGCACTACGTGTGCAATGACGTCATTTCCATCAGCTAACATCACAACGTTCCGACTTTGTATACATGACTCAGTGTGTGAGGAAGTTCCCCGGCAGACTCTCGACATCGTATCGATTATCCACTCTGCTAAGGTATAGAGGTTTAATAAACAGACTTTCTCATAGAACTGTTAAAATCAAATTTCATTTCAAACTTCTGCCTTCAATAACATGAATCTCCCAGAGCTTTAGTTTTGCTAAAGAATTTAAGTGAAATGGTATCTGTTGTTCCAAATCCTTTAGCTTGTCTAGCTGCCATTTAACAAAACCAAAAACCAGCGATGCCCGCGCTCGACTAGAGGCAGTAGAGGCGCAGGAGAGAGGAGACACAATTTTAATGAATCAACTGTCGTTTGTGATTCCCTGGCAGGCTCGCTATGCTACATTGATCGCCTGATCATCGGAAATTTGGAAAATTAAATTCACAGGTTAATCTGACTTTAAATTTAAAGCTTTCAAATAATATCTGCCTTCAATGTTTCCGTGGATCGCCCGGAGTCTTTATTTTGCCTTTGAAACACAAGCAAAACAGTGACGCACGCGCATAACAGCTGAAACTAGATGCATCCTGTATTTCTTGCACCTTCTTGGAAAAACAAAGGAGGCGCGAGAGGAGAAAGAGCCATCATGCCAGCCGTTGGTGAATCCCCGACGCGCAGCATGGACACAACACGATCGTATCAAGGGCAAAACTAAAGAGAAAGAGAGAGAGAGAGAGAGCTGAACTCTCTCCAACTTGCCACATGCCGTTCTCCTCTTGTCTCCTTTTATGCGCTAAACTTTTCGACAACGCATCGAGTGTCCATTCAACTTTAATTAAGCGGCCTTTTTCATCAGACTTGATTCATTGAAATTTTCATTCAGCATACACCTGTCTTTAATTTTGCAGGATACCCAGAGTTTCGATTTTCATAAGTAAAAGTTGAATAAAAGAGTTATCTGCCGTTGTCTGTCCTTCAGTCCGTCAATCTGCCTTTCTAAACATGCAAAGGGCCACGACGCGCGCGCCGTAGACGAAACGCCGAGAGGTACGAGACCGAGAGAGAAATAAATGAAACGAGGAACTGTTGCTGACTGTCACTTATTTTCGAGGAAAATCAGGTCAAGAGATGGGAAGAGAGAGAGAGAGAGAGAGAATATTCTTTTTGTCCTGACGCTCCTCTCCCCATGCCTGCCTTCCGCCCCCTGGCGTCCCGCGCGCGTCGCGTACGTGTCCGCAGCGTATTAGCGCCACGTGTAAATGGAAAATTTTCGGTCTTCTTGGAAGATGCCAGCAAAAACAGCCGTGTTCGCCACATCGTGGCGCCGGCTTTGGGACTCTCGACTATTATTATAAATACTTACAGACATCCTCGCCAGCGGTCGTCCCTGAGGTGGGCAATATCACCGACGCTGCCACCGCTGTCGAGACCGTCTCCACCGTCGCAAAGGCTGACTCCGCCGTCTCTGTCGTCAATTCCTCATGTATGCTGTCCTCGAAGGCCACCATCTCCGACAATGTCATCTCGGATGCTGCCTTCTCGGACGCTGGACTCACCAGCATCTCCTCGTGCCGCTCGTCCTCAGCCACGGACGTTGCTTTGTTAATCTCGACCCTTTGTTCTGCCATTATTTCCAGACAGCACTCAAACAGACGCACGAAAAACAGAGTAAAAAAATGCGCAGTGGAAGCGTGCTAGGCCCATAAACTGTTGACGTTAAGGTGTGTGTGGGCGCGAAATAAATGAGAACAGTGGCTTCCTATTTATTATAGTTTATTCAGTAGGCCAGACTTGATGCAAACGGACTTTACAACACTACATACTTTGACGGACGATGCTGACTTTTACAGGGTTAAGATTACACAAGAATACAACAGAGTGAACGCGCCATGGCTGTCTGTACAGAACTGAACTGTATAGCTCTCGACGACTGCTGCTCGCTACTGACTTACATACATATATATACAGCCTATCGATACAGTCGTATATTTCAACAATAATATGAAGTTACAAGATTACAGTTAGTTTCGCGACATTTTACAAGTGCATATCAACTCTCTCACACTAATAATTTTGATAATCGCCATCTTGCATGCCTAAAATATTCATATCGAGTATTTCGTCTGTCACAATTACAAATACAGAACAAAAAAATAATTTTTAATTTTTTTTATAACTGTAGGGATAAGATAACGTTTTCGAGACGAAGCGGCGCATTTTTAATGTTATTTCGCAAATTTTATTTTCATCACGTGTAACAACTTTCTGCATTGTTGTTTTTCATATCATTGTATTTTTTATTTTTATTTTATTTCCCATCTCCGAATCTACACTAACTTCACCTCAACGCTCAATCATGGTCATGATAGTATCAAACTTTATTTTTAAAGAATTTTCATAATTTAACTACATACCCTTTTCCTTACAAGTATCGTGCGTCTCACCGATAGGTATTCTAACACGACACGCTTAAAATTTTGGGCCACCAGATACAAAGATCTCTATGTAAGAACCCTCACCGTAAGATTCCAATTCATCTGTCAATTGTCGAAGCAACGAGCCAGTCAGAGGTTAATATTCGCGAGGGAGAGACTTGTTTAATGTAAATATTATAGAGTCTGTATCATAATACAATACTCTAGTATCTAGCTTTTCCACGAATAAGTATAATTTTAAATGTGCTTGAGCAATTGTGTAAGCTGCTATGGCAACGTTCGTACACGAGGCCGAAATCGCGGCTTCGTTCTTGTACCGCCAACTTACGTACATTACTTCATCGTTTGCAGGTAAACAGCTTTCTACATATTTTTTATCAACGTATACAATTTCGAGTAATTCTTCATAATTATTTACCACAGTTGTCTGCGACAAATTTCCTTACTGTCCAAATTCACCTTAAAACGAGATTAAGCATAATTTCGCAACTGATCTCATACCGGGATTTCGTTCAATGGTATTAATATTCAACTTTATACCTTCTTTTTGCTCGTATTCATGAATGTACTCTACCTCATCTTCTTCGGATATACTCGTACTAGGCCAACCGCTCGATTATTGTTTTATTTTCAAAAAAGTATCCACCACGCGAAACATGATCGTATTGGACTACTTCATACTGCCATATAACATCGATTTTTAATATTCTGTACCTTAATTCTAAGGCTTTTTTTATTTCCGCAAATACCCACGTACCGTATAACTTTCTATCAGCCTCTTTTCTGTGAACCCACTCCTCTTAAGAGGATGTTTCCATACACGCACGACGCAAACCAAAAAGCAAACGACCATTCATTTTCATCGGCAGTACAAGGTGGAACAAGTCTTGCGGAGGTAAAATCGGACATCTAACCAAACCTTCAACTTTTTCTTGACAATTTATAAAATTTTCCCCTGCTAATTTTACACAATCATCTCCCGTATATATTCTCGGATGTGTGAGCGGGAATATGCCTGTTTTACAAATAATACAAATAAGGGGTTACAATGAGCACACATCTAGATATTTTATTTTTTCGTTTTCTTTGACCGAATAATGGGTAACAATATTTCCAGTTTTTCTACCATAAAAAGCTTGTCGTGGATTAAGAATATGATTTTGCGGGATAGGGTGATTTTTAATACAAGAAAAATATTTATCATTATTTTTTATAAACTGATCAAAATCATGCTCCTACATCCTAATTTTTTTTTTTTTTTTTTTTTTTTTTTTTTTTATAGCGGGAAGGAGGAGATCTTCTAAAGACGCCTCTACGTGCACACATGGCTACCGTAGAGGTAGTGTCGGATTCACCCTGGCTTA